>JAQGBJ010000203.1:0-54536 GCA_034698345.1 Sphaeridia pumilis
AACCTCAAAAACTTTAACTTTGAAGCTCAAGTCAAAATTTGGGGCCTGGAATGACACTTTTCTCACGGAGTTTTGCGAAAAAAGTGCCATTTCCGGCCCCAGTTTCTGACTGGAGCTTCAAAGTTGAAATTTTTGGTCTTCAAGTCGTGTACGGTAGTAGAGTACACGAAATGAACACCAAAGAGCTCAACTCTGAAGCCCAATACAAAAATTGGGACCTGGAATGACACTTTTCTCCAGAATTTTGCGAAAAAAGTGCCATTTCCAGCCCCAGTTTCTGACTGGAACTTCCAAGTTATGTTTTTTGGTTCTCAAGTCGTGTACTCCGGTAGAGTACACGATATAAAATTCGAAAATCTCAACTTTGAAGCTCAAGTCAAAAACTGGGGCCCGAAATGACACTTTTTTCAAGAGTTTTGCGAAAAAAGTACCATTCCGGGCTCCAGTTTTTCACTGGTGCTTCGAAGTTAGAATTTTTGGTGCTCAAGTCGTGTACTTTAGTAGAGTACACGATATAAACACCAAAGAGCTCAAGTTTGAAGCACAAGTCAAAAACTGGGTCCTGGATCGACACTTTTCTCACGGAGTTTTGCGAAGAAAGTGTCATTCCGGGCTCCAGTTTCTGACTGGAGCTTCGAAGTTAGTCTTTTTGGTTCTCAAGTCGTGTACTCTACTAGAGTACACGAAATTCAATCCACTTGAAAAGAATCTGTAGCTTATAACTCCTGTTAGCTCAACTTTAAGTCTCTCTCACCTGTGGCGTTAGGGACAACCTCGGAGTAGCCGGAATGACGCAAGGCGACTGAAGCCCACCCGGCCTGGGCTGATGGTACTGACTAACAACTGTGGTACTGGGAAAGAGACACGCAGTAGAAGGTAATGGCGAGGACGGGGTACACGGAGGGTTCTGGGGTACTTCATGTTGGGTCAGTTCCGAGCCGTCCGTAATGGACAGTCGCACCCTGCCGTCGGACATTTTTCGACCCAGAAGTTTTAGTATTGCTTCATGTAAACTAGATCGTTTCTTCTCTCCACTTTCACTCGTAGCACCAGAATGCGGTGGTGAACACAACGGAGGATACTCACCAGGCTCAAAGTACACATCGTCGAGCTCGTTCAATATGGTGCACGAACTTACTTTGATGCCACCCCCACTGGATCTCTTGCCACTAATTTTTGCTATGCGAACCTGCGGTACAGCGCACTCGAGAGTGAACTTGACGTCACTGGGTTTTGTCTTATTGCCAGTTCCAGTTACGTAGGTCGTCGTGGTCATGTGACCAGTTGGCGACACTTGGTACTCGGCATCATCGCCGGGTTGCAAAAACACGTTTGTCGTAGTCCCATCACCACTCAACGTCACAACACCCGAGTTGGAGTCATCACACAAACTGGCAGTTGCACTTTTGATTTGAGGTGTTCCTTGGCCTGTCGTTGTCCCAGAGCGGCCTCCACCACCGCCGAAGTTGGCTGTCAAGTGCGTTTGCGATGGTTGCGCCGCCTTGCGGCGGATGGCTCGGCGCGGCTTTCGTTTGGCAACACTTGAATTTCGTAAGGTACGCGCAATCATTTCGCGCTCTGACGCTGTTCGTTTCCGGTAAAATGTCATCACAGTCACGTTTAGCTTCTTTGGATCGTCGAAGCTGAAGGTGGAGGAAGAACGGTGGAGACTCAGCTTTTGGTGCTTTGTCAATGGAACCTGCAAAATTAACGATAGTGATTTACAGCCGCCAAAAGTTCAGAAATGAAATTATATACTGCTTGCTCAAAAGGAAGGAATGGCTTTTACGAAACAGCAAAATGGGACCAGCTTTTCATGTTGTATACTTCAAATTAGCCCGAGGGTAAACATGGAAACACACTGAAAAGGAGAACAATATTCCAAGCAAACTCATGAACGTTGCTGGCCGATTTTGCCAAAAATCTCTAGCTTTCCCTGAGACCTCAAAGCCAGAGCGAGTATGAATATATGCGTTTCGTTCACTTCCTTGACGATCATGTAATTGATAAGCTCCGCGGTGGCTTTATGGGCAATTGGACGAGTAGTAAACACGTCTTTAACTGCTACATAAAAGACGTCTTTCAAAGCGCAGGAATTCTACAAGTCAAAGCTGCTATTTGCGAGATGGAATTTTCTCCAGCAACCTGTTTTCCGCTTGTTGCTGTTGCATACAATTTAATATTCCAAACTCTCTGATCATTACATGTTTTCAAGCCAAAATTGATTTGCTTCATCACTTGCAACTCTAGCGCCTTGATGTACTTGTTCAAGTGCATATGCTTAGTTGCACATAAGTTGCTTTCGCCTATTTGCTTTGAAGAAACAAGTATCTATCGCTTTCCCCCAAGGAATTGCCATAAAAGCCAGAGCTTGAAACACCCATATATACTGACTGGGACGGGACGGGAAAAATTCTGGGGAAAGTAGCATCCATTCATGCTCATGATATTTGGCTATTTGGCACACATGTGTGTACAAGTTGGGGAGGAAATCGCGTGCAAACAGGATCACATAAGGTGCACACAAGTTTAGCACAAGACGGTTGCACCCGTGAAAAAAGTCATAAGGTCGGTTCGAGTTACAGTATATAGCCTGAGGTGTAGGGAAAAAAGCGTCTTCAGAAGCCGCAAGCTTGGTTCAAGGCTGCAAAAATGCTGGAAAAGTGGGGCATTTCTATAGGTTGGAAAAAATTCTAGAGAGGTGAAGAAAGAAATGATTTTTTGGAAGAATGTTGGAGGTGGTTTCATGTTGTTATCAATTTGATTCACGGTTAAGTCTAACAACAGCAGGGACCACGAAAATGTGTTTTTATGAGGTTTCCAAGGACTCGGAAAAGAATCGAGAGAATACAAAATAGGAGTCGCTCCTGCAATGGAAAGTATAAGGACTTCAGGCGTTGTTGTAACTCGTTGGGCGATGGGGCTCGAGGGAACTGACGGGATGAAAAAGACCAGGCGCAACAACTGAAATTGCCGAGGAACGTCTGTGTAAGTAAAAGTGGTTTCGCTACAATATTTGTTTGCACTCTCTGCTTTATGTATTTGAGAGAGACTGGAGAAAAGAGTGGAACAAGTTCCACGACGACTTGAGAGTGTATTTATGAGAATGGGGATGAAATGGGTTTGTTATGATGACTGGAAATGGGAGGTGGAGGATGATATGTACTCCTGACAATTCTGCAGAGAAAAGTGCATATAGATTCCTTCCAAAGTGTCTTCCAGCTTTAGAAAGAGGGGAATTTAAATTTTCCAGGGTTAATCAGCCAAGAGGGAAACGTTGTAAGAAGGAGAGAAAAAGACGAGAGCAAGCAACAAGTACCGAATGGCTGGAGAAACGGGAATTTTGCTGGAATGAACAAACTTTCATGAGGCTGGAGACAACATGGATCACTTTTATGGCGACTGGTGCAGGTGGAACAAAGTATATATGTGTGTGTATGGATCGTGTAGAATTCCAGGCGACGCTTTCCGAGGAGAAAGTGGAGGGAACAACAGGTACGCTTTGGTGTCGCTGGAGCTGCTGGAGCCGCTGGAGAAGATGAAGTTGGCAGGAGAGAGGCTCAAGTTGAAGAAGAAGCTCCAGGATGTTGTTATCTCGAGGGATTGAAGCGATACGGGGATCAGGAGGACGCGGCGGCGGAGCTCTTGTTGGGCTTGGGACGTGTTGGCTTTATTGGGTATTGTGCGTGGATGAGGGAACACATATTGTGTGAAGGGGCTGGAGAAAAGTAAAATTTAGGTTGCTCCTGGAGAAATTGGGAAATAAGACAAAGTGCGTGAATAACAAAGGGCGAAGAAGAAGGAGCCTGGAGCTCGTCCATGTTTTTGCAGACAAAGTATAGACTGTGAGAGTTTGCTTTGTATATGCTTGATTGAATTGATTGGAAGGCTTAAGACGAGAGAGGTGGGGAAGGGAGGAGGGCGGAAATGAAAAGATAAGGGATTTTGTATTGAATTTGGAGGCACTTACGAGCGTGGATTGTTGAACTTCTTCTTCGTAACTCATGGCGACGACGGCGAGCATCAAATTGAGGAGGTAAAAGGACCCCAGGAATATCACAATCAGGAAGAATAACACAGACCATGGGTTCGTTGTGGAGAGAATCTGGAATCAAGCAATTAGTCCATCATTAGCACGGGAGCTTTTGAAAAGTTGGGAAATTTTGCAGAAGCCCTCTGTGTAATTCTAAGCGTCCATAAAAGCCGCTTAACGGTTTAGGCGGGAAAAGTTCTAACCAAATCGTAGAGTCTCTCCCAAAAGTCAAGAGTGATCAGTTGAAAGGTGCTGAGCATGGAGCTCTGGAACGTGTCGAAGCTCGTCCAGCCGTCGTCGTAGTTCTCGCCCATGTTTGGCATGCACACGTAGCCGTCTTGGCAGGGCCTGGAAGTAGATTAATTTTAATTGAAAAAATAATTAATATTAATTAATACAAATTAAACATCAACACACTACACTACAGCTCACCTGCCCCATGTGTCGTTA
The DNA here is from genome assembly GCA_034698345.1 of Sphaeridia pumilis. Taxonomy (NCBI): domain Eukaryota; kingdom Metazoa; phylum Arthropoda; class Collembola; order Symphypleona; family Sminthurididae; genus Sphaeridia; species Sphaeridia pumilis. The sequence continues at coordinate 4,484 of JAQGBJ010000203.1, forward strand.
GCGCACGGCGCGTATTCGGCTGCGGGGTAGGAGTAGACACGCATTTGCCAGTTGCGTGTGTCGTGGATCCACCTGAAAAGCGCGCGGGAATTTTAAAAATTAGTTTAATTTAAATTAAATTAGTTTGGTGACTGATTGAGGGACTTACTCATCCCACTCGAGTGGGTCTTCGATGGGCTTGAGCTCGCTGCGGGTCCGACCGGAAGCATTGGCCAGTACCAGGGCGATGTGAGCGGTTCCGTTTTTGATGAGGACGCATTTTTGCCGCAGTTTCCCCATGAAGAGTTCGAGGGCGAGGAGGGCAAAAATCATGAGGCAGAAGAGCGTGAGCGCCATGACTTCGAGCAGCTGGACGACGGAGCTGAGGAGGGCGTCGATCATCATGCGGAGACCTGTGGTGCCATAATTATGGTGTTATTGAATTAGCCGCCGTTGATTTATTGAGTTTGGCGGGAAGGAAACAAGAGAAATATAAAAGTCAGGCTTCAGACCTGGGAGAATCGAAATGGTCTTGATGGCCCGAAGAACACGGAACGTCCTGAGGAAGTCGATGTCGAGAGTGCTGGAGGCGTCCTCGGTTTGAAAGGTGTAATTGAGGATGATGGTCGCATAAGCGGAAGTGACAACGAGGAAATCTAATATGTTCCATGAGTTGCGTAAATACGAAAATTTGTTGAGTATAAAACCTTTCGCGATCACTTTGAGGATCATCTCCATCGAATAAATTCCCAGGTAAAGTAACCTAAAATTTCAAGGTTAGTGTTAAAACACCTGTGAGCTGGAATCTAATCCAAAAGGTCGTTGATTAAACTCTCGTGAACTTACTCTATACTCTCGACAATTTCATAATAAGGATCTTTGAGCATTCCACCGGTTTTGCCATCTTCGAAGTTGGTGACCATGGCGAGCGTGACGCAGTTGCAGAGGATCACAAAAATTATAAACAAGTCGAACAACTGATTAGAGATAATCTTTGCGGCAGTCTTGCGAAGTGGATTCAAAGGGCCGAAAATGTAGAGCGAATCTGTCGCCGAAAACCTGTATACGTAGTGCTTCCCGTACTTTTTTGATATTACACAAAATGTCTGCAAATACAAATATCAGTGTTAATAATATGAGGCCTTTGACCAAATTGTCACTCTCTTCACGTCCCCTCTTCGAGTACATAGCAGCAGAGGGCAGAAAGTCATGTCAAGAATTGCGCAAAAACGGCGTCAATTTCAGGTGGATTGCCACTTTTTCGGAATGGACTCTTACAATTTTGGCAACGACTCTAATGGGCGTTTCTATTATCGATATTATTATAATGGGGTCCGCAACGCCTCGAAGAAAGGTCCTTGACTAAATCCACTCACAATGAGCTCAGCTCCTCAGAGAAAGTAAGAAAGCGTTTTTCAAAGCGTTCAAACAAGTACCAACGAATGCTTTTGAAATGGCATATAAGCACCGTTCAAAAACACACAAGGACTTCTTTTTGAACGTGGTGACCAAAGTTGCGACCAAAGTTGAGCGCTTATATAATATAACACAGCCGCATACGGACGCTCAGGGTCAGCCATGCATAAAGCAGGGTGGGGGCGGGAGCTGGGCAAATACCCGGGTTACTTGTATGTATTTGGCTGGGAAATCAATACGTCGTGCAAGTCGTTGGTTCAGTTTGGAAGCGTTCTTATAATCGGTTCTTATGAGCGGACCGATGCAAAATTCTGCCTATGTTGCGAGTGCTGTTTGTTCTTTTACTCAAAATTCAAGAGTCGTAAAAGTTGAAGAAAGACGAATGGCGGTTACATATGTGACTTTTGCTGTTTTTGAGAGACTCTTGTAAAATGCTTTTGAATGACTTACAAACTCTTGAAGAAATATAGAAAAGAAGGAAGCTTGGATGCATATACATATAAATTTTAACGTTTCAAATGTGCAAAAATAAAAATGTGACGGCACAAAACTGCTGAAATTCAAGAGCCTGCGGTGAACCCAGGCTGGGCTGGACAACCTGTTAACCCAGCAAAATGTGAAGGTGTCAGGTGGAGAGGAAGCGGGATTTATGTGTTGGCGGGAAAAGTTTTGAATTTAGTCCCTGCGGAGTCTTTCAAGTTTGCAAAGTACGAAAAGCCATAAGGGACAAAACCACAAGAAGTTGGAATCCAAGAGTCCAATTTTAAGTATCCAATAAGTTCGTCCATACATTTTGTCCGTAAGAGGATTAAGCTATTATTTTGGCTATGCGCAAAAAGGATAAAAATGTTGTCTTTTTCCAGTAAAAAGTTCAGTTGTAGTAAAAATGTCAGTTGTCAGAGGGCATTTTAACGTTTTTTGTGCAAGTAATCGGATAGCAGTGATGGTAGCTGCTGCCTGGAACAATTGGAAAAATAGCTAACAACAAAAGCAAGAATTTTTGCTTCGATTCGATCAGATGCCGACAAACTGTTTGGTGACCGGAAAGGAGTAAATGGTGCTAAAAGCGTTTTGTCTTGTTTCCTTCCAAAGGTTTTTGTTACACTGAGAGCAACTTCCGGTCAGAAAAAGGAGAAAAGTATCAAGAGTCATACGAATGACTTTTGGTAGGCCGGCGACCAGGGAAATTCGATATAGCTTGACTTGGGTCCGAAGTAAAGTTTTAACGTTGTTTTTTCATGCTAGGGAGGTGGATTTGATGGTAACAAGAGAATTATTGTCCGGTTGAATGGAGTAAATTTGCTATCTCTTTACTGGTGGAGAGATGGAATTTTGTTTATAGATTGGATCCGCCTTCGTTCATGGATGGAGCTACTGGAGAAAGCCTGTTGACGATGGATTTGCCTGTGGGTTCCAGTATGTGAAATACATGTGTTTCAGTTGGATGATGTGCCCTGCTGGATTATTGGATTTGCGGAGGTTGGTAGAGCAATAAGCTATGAACATGTTCTGCCTATATGTACTGGACCTGGACTGGATAACGTGATCCAGATGCGAGCGCGAGTTCACCTGGAAAAGTTTTGTTTTTTGCAGGAATTCGTTCATGCATTTCGGTGCATTTGCCACGTTTTTTTGTGGAAACGTTAGCTAGCGGACGATGGGAGACGAAAAAGAGAAAGAGAAAAGGTGGAGGATGAAAAATACAGGTCGTGACGACCTGGCCTTTGTTTACCTGAGCTTTTGTACAGTATACGTGAGCATAAAACGTCTGGCGTGGACGAGTGATAAATGTGTTGATTTACAATAGGAAAATGGTGCAAAGTGCGAAACAAATAGCATTTGCTCCTTTGGGCTTTCTACACAAACATACGTATAACAGCAGCAAGCCAAACAAACACGAGCAAGAGAAAGTCTCAACAAAAGTGTTATAGCCTTTTGCAAAAAACACAAACTGACCAGCGTTAATAATCATGAATCATGTGACTTCTTAGAATGTGATTTTGGAACCCAAGAAAGTTGTGGTAGCAAAAGGACTGGAGTTGCAATGCGTGAGTACCAAAAAGCGGGTGAAGCCGTGACGCTTGGAGACCCGTGTGGTCGTGGTCTGGCGGTAGGGAAAAGGTTACAGGAATAATGAATGGCTTTGTTTCCCCGAAAACAAGCTCACGTTCAGTCCTGTGGACAAGGAACAAGAAAGTCGTCGTCGTCGTACAATATATTTGGCTGGGTAAAGAGGGAAAAAGGGGTAACAAGACAAAAGCCACTTGTATAAACGATTCCTTTGAAATCCAAGGAAATGCGGGTTTATCCAGTTCAGGAGCCTTTAGCATTTGTATGTATACAATCCAGATTGCATAATTTTGTATATGTACGTGCGGGTCGATTTGGGCAAAAGTTGATACACAGGAGCCGAGCTTTATAAAATAATCAAATAGTGCCGATATTTACTGGTTGCTGGTGTATCAGTTCCGAAAGTTTTTGATCACATCACACTGGGGATATTATGTAAACAAAAAGGGACGGCGGGAACAAAGCTCTGAGTGTGCATGTTACGTCAAAGCGTAAATTTGGATCAGGACTGGATCGAGCATATCGAGTTGACTTGGGCGTGTATTTGATTGAAGAATCAATTCATCAAGTGGCAGATCATGCCAACTTGTCAGTTTGTAATCTGACTTGATGTGTACGTACCAGTAGGAGGACATGTTTTGGCTGCAGGAATAGCGCTTTGTTTTGGTGGTCTTTGTTCTAGGAAACACATGTGGCATGAATAAGACAGGATCGAGATGACGAGATATATGAGTTTGATATTAAATATTTACAGGTCAAATTTTCAGTTCACCCTCACCCCACAAGGTTGAGGTTGAGGAAACAAATGGACTTGACTCAAGCAACTCAAAATTAAATTTTACAAGCCTAGTAAATGCAAACCTTCTAACCAACAGCCCGCCAAATTTAAAAAAATCCTGGAGAAAAAGAGCCTGCAAGAGCCACACAACAAGGACGAAAAGGAAATTCGCCGAATGCGGCCAAAGTTAATGACGCGTGGCTAGTGTGCGTTGATGGTTACAACGTTACATGACTGCATGACGGATGGTTTCGGATATCAACAAGGAGACCAAGGATATCTGAAAGACGAGACACTTTTCTCCAGTAAATATCCATTGAACTACTGCTCTAATGAGAGACTACGGCGACTTCAGCGGCTCCAGCCCCACCGAAAGCAACACGTTCTTCTTCAGGAGAAAGTAAAAGGGCGCAGACTTCGGGATGAGGCTGTCGTGGGAGCCGCGGCTCTAATAGTCGTGTGTGTATGTGATAATTAAAGGCGTGAGACACATGCAGATGAGTCGGCGGCATTCGCTTGTCTCCGTTGAAACTGTCCTGCAGCACGACGTACAAAAATATTCTGTCCGTCAGTTCGCTTCGAAGTTGCAAAGTCAGAGATTTTTCTGGAGCTGAGCAAAGCCAGAAGCAATAGCAAGCTGATAGTTGATTGGCAATGAAAATTAGGCAAGCGGGAAGGACGACATGCGGGATGGACATGAAAATTGTCCTCGTAAAAATATAGCATGATTTGTGCTACGACATGAACCGGGAAATTTTGAATTCACCCGCATATACATGCGGAAATGTTTCTCCGAAACTAGACGCTCTAACTGGGGTCACCGGATAAAAAAATTGCTTTTGATACACTAACGGGACTGACGCATATAATTCAGAATTTGTACTTGGAACGGAAGTCATATGTTTGTACACAAATAAAACTCTTTTGTGGACATTTAGCATAATCCATCAATTTCACAATTCCATTTATATATATACAGAAGAGTGGAGTCGACTTCCAAGACTTACTATAACAGTTCTGCTTTCGCAGAACGTAACTCGATACCAATTTTTCATGCCGTGCCACAGTATGCGCAGCGGAAAGGAAAATAGTAGGGTAGACGAGCGAAAAATGGTTTGTTGGGCTATATGGTGAATGGCCGAATAATATAAGGTACTTGGTTCCTGGTCCACTTTGAAACGGATAAAAATCGGCAAAAGTTTGTTTCGTGACGAATTCGCTTGGGCAAGCCTCTCTCCACGGAAAGCTATTTCTGTATATACATGAAGGCGTGTTGGTCAAATAAGTAAGTGGAGTCGGAAAAGCCCTGGGAGCTTTTGAATTCCCGTAAATGCCCGCCACGAGGAGGTCAATAGAGTAAAAAGTTTGCCCAACTAAAAAAGTAAAGGTTCGAGTTATTTGTGTTGCTTGCCATTTATTGGTGTTATTTACGACCGACCGAGTCTGCGGTTTACAAGAGAGGTGAGTGGAATTTTTGCGGCTTCCACGACCAAGTTCATAGATTGTTCCAAGGCGGGAGGATTTAAAAATTGGCGAAAATGAAAAAATGACCCGCTGTTTCAAAGCGCTACTAATGAAGCTTTTCTGGTAATTAAAAAGAGGGCAAGTGTTGACTGGAAAATATAATTCAACTTAAACTCCACTTGCGTGATAAACATTATGGAGCAAGAAGGTAAACATAGGAAACAGGGTTTGAAAAATGGGGTTGAATACCGGATGAGATGATAAGGAGAGAAATAACGCTTAACTAAAATGGCGTTGGAGGCGGAAGAAGAAGAAGAAGAAAAATGTTGGAATAAGGAGCTACTTTTGAGACTGCTGGTCCTGGATTGATGTTTAATCAAGTAGGTTTGTGTGGGAAGCGTTTTAAAAACTCGATCATTTATTATGACACGTGAAGAAGGTGGCTGACTGGGTGCGTAATTGATGTGAAAAGAAGTAGTTTTTATAAAAGAGAGAGAAGGAAAGCAAGGCGAGGAAATGGGGAAATTGTGAATTCGTTAGTAGGTGAATTTACTGGTGGCGTTGTTGGGCTCCAAGTATATTAAACAAGGCCACCAAGCAACAACAAAGCTTATACACACAAGAGTGGAAATTATATGCAGGAGAAAGGAGGCTTTCACCTGGTCGTTTACCAATTTTTTATACGGGGATTAGACAGGTGAAACGAAATGAGGAAAAACGTACAAGCTTTACCCTGGAGCATGGAGAAGAAACGCGTACGGGGAAATGCACGCACAGAAAGAGCGCTTTAAATATTACATGTTTTCAGAGTGCCGCTTTTAATAAGGCGCTCAAGCGTGCGACGGAGACATGCAAGGGGTTCGTTTGCGAAATAATTTTGCAATGTTTTTTATTTTATAAACAAGGAAAAGAGTAGGCTTTTGATGAGAGAGAAGAGAAACTCGGGTTTTTTGTTGTATGTACGTCTGTCTTGGGGAATTTGGAGGATGAGTGAATAATTTGGGCGGGAGGGGAAGACAGGACGAGAAATATATCATCGTCGGAGACGTGAGTGACTGCTCCTGTTTCTGGCGCTGTTCCCTTGTACTCATCAATCAATGGAGCTTTGGACAGGTGCTTCAGCAGGTGGGGCACGAAACCGGTTTCCGGTCCTGCCCGGCTCTTATCAAGACGTACCGAAGGAGGTAGACGGTGAAAAGAGAGAGCGGAGCGCGGGAAATTTCAAAAATGCACTTACGTCTTCAAAAACAAAAGGGTCGACCTCTTCGACAGGTGTGCCGTAGAGACGGGGGTCAAGCTGCTGCTTGGTTTCACCGCCTCCGAGCGAAGTGAAAAACTTTTTGACAAAGGACCGACACCTGGACTTGAAATCGGTGGGACGCGGCTGCTGCGACTCCTTGGGCGGAATATCAACTTCCGTTTCCGTAATAGACGATGTCTCCCCGCCCGGCAAACTTTCACTTCCGGCAGTCGAGCCAAATTTTCTGCGGCTCGAAGACGCCCGTCCAGCGGCGTTCCGATTCGTTTGGGACATGGTGCTGGCGTGTGTCGCAAATTATTTTGAAACTATATCAACATGACTAGATAACCACGAGTAGAGATAACAGCTGAAGAAAGGGAGGGCGTGCTCAAAAGACCACGTGTTCTTCAAAAAACCAAGAGGTTCCGCGATAATTTCAGGTTTTGGCCAAATTATTATGAACAACACAAGACACAAATTTTGAAAACTTCAGGCGGGTTCACTCCATGTTTCTTTTAGCATTTAATGGAGGAGGCTGAGTCGGCTGAAATAAATTTTCTTTGATCATTATTTAATTAATTAATGATCGAATTCCCTAGCACAGTTGCATTTTTGGCACGTTTCAGCACAAAACAAGTTGAAGCAAAAAGGACGCACTTTTCCGTGTCAGGATGTTGACCATAGCACCATTCCAGAATCTCACAAGAAGACAACACTGGATCAATCAACTAGGCGGGGCGGTGTGAAGGGGTGGAGGATCGAGGGTCATAGGTCACTATAGCAGTTTCCAGGAAAACTCCAAACGGATAATTCTCCTGAGGGTCAGAGGTCGCTCTAGCACAGCTTCCAGGGAAACTCCAAAGTGCAGAGTCTCCCGAGGGTCAGAGGTCACTCAAGCACTACTTTTAGTTTTGTTTTTCACACGCTTGACTGAATAAGATTTTACTTCACGTCCTAGCTTCAACGCCATTTTGGCGCTTTGAAACCTTGATTTAAAATCTGAGCGATTTTACTGTCGGTCGGTCGGTGGTGGTACTCACCTGTGGAAAGCACAAAATCAACAACTGGGATTAGCCAACACTAATAAAATTATGTTCAATTCAAAATTAACTAGTGTTCATTAAGACTAAATTGAATTAATTAAGGTACATGCAAGGAGATGAGGGCGTATTTTCGATTAACTGTACTAAACGGGCTCCAAGCGGTGAATTAAATACAGCTGGATGAACGTAATGAGTTTAATTGAGAGAGTCGAGAATTGGCAGGTATATATTTAGTAGGTATAATTCAGGAGCACAGGTTGCATTGGTTTGGTTATTAGAACACGTGGTGAGAAATCACGTTAGCTGTAACGTTAAATAGCTACTCCGCAAAGGTCATACAAATGAGGCGTCTCCAAAGCGTTTCGCTGCGGGGGTGAAAATGTTTTCTACACTGTCACAAAACCCCTTTAAATTAAAGTCACCCGAAAAACTGTTTAGCACTTGTAAAAAATCAAGTTTAAAAAATTCTGTACAAGTTTTTGGAGTTCAAAAATTTTCAACTGGAAGAATTCGCAACTTACCCCTATGCAGTTGTCAGCGTTTGAGGGGAGCGTAAGGCGGACTGGGAGCCAAACGTAGACTGAAGCCAGGGAGGGACGTGAAGGACGGAGAAAGTTTCGGGCTCTGAGCTCTTGTGCCGCTAAACGAGAAAATGTCGAATTTACTGGTGAAACCTACACAAAAGCGTATACTTATATACACTCTGTGGATGCTTGGTTCTCTCGTTTCTCCCCGTCTTGTAACATTAGAAAGTGGAATAAGTAGACGCTGCTGCATATAATTTCCAAGCTCCGCAAGGAAGCAAAAGCAACAAGCTCGCCGTCGTCTCGTCGTCGTCGGTGGTAAGAACCAGTTGAGGTGGTATAACCTAAGCTGGCATGTTTGCGTGCATCCAGAACGTTTAAGCTCGTATGCACTTACCTGATGAGTCTACTAGTTTAGTGGGTCGGGGAAACTTTTGGAATAGCGGGAAACCCGAGCTCGCCACTTTACTTGTTTTTATTCGCGTGGCGGCGCCACCACCGCTGCTCCGCGCCCGCTGCGAATAATTTCAAAAGAGGTGAAAGTTGGCCACCTTTCCGTGGGTTCATTCAAGCAGTTGCTGCCGTGTTCCAGGTCCTTTCTCACCTGTGTATTTTTCAATTGACTCCAGGTGTGTGTATCGAAGAAGAAGCAGACACAAGACACACACCACGTCGGCTTAAAACGGCAGAGGAACCAAATCCCGTGAGAGACTTGCTGCGATACATTGAAAAGGTTGCCAATAAAATGCGTAAAACTATACTACTGGAACACGAAACAAACCGACGCTGCCTCCAGCAGCGCTTAACCTTTCCAGCAAGACGCAAGTTTATGGCTTGAACGGTATTTTGTTTATGGGTTTGGCCGTGAAGCGATACGTGTTGCGGTTTCTCATTTAGCCATAACATACTCAATGGGTCGGCAAGGAAGGAAATTAAGGAGGAATTAAGAGGAACATGGAAATAATAATAGGAGTTTCCATACATATTGTTCAAGCAGTTTCTCTGCTTGGAGGAAAAAACAGGTGGTTTTGCAATACGGCATTACATATACACGCTTCCGGTCCTGCGGTTCCGTTAAAGGAGATAAGTGAGCGTGTATAATATGATTTAGCTTCTGAGATTGTGCGAAAGTATGTTTATGGAAGAAGAAAATGGCAAAATCGAAACATGCATTATTTCAGCGGATGTAATCGTTTTTTTGGAGGGGGATTTGAATTCACTTGATATATAATATTATAAAAGCTTGGCTCATACAAGTTGTTGAAAGATGTCGAATTGAAAAAGACACGATCTACAAAAAGATAGCGGCAAATTGTATGGGTGAACAGAGGAATGATCAAAAGAATTTTTGCTCCGCATCGTTACACAAAATTCAGTCGTGTTTTTTCCTTCGAAGATTCAGAAAAAAACCGAATTTTTTCTATGTACTTGGAACTTGGAGGGAGGGGAAACTGTAGGAAAAAATAAGAGAGAGATTTTTTGGAGACAAAAGCTTTGAGAAAGCGGAAGGAAGCGTATGGAAATAATGCAAGGGATGCTGAAGCTTGTGTAATTCAAATATGACGCTGGAGATAACCTGTTGGTATTGTTTTTTGAATGAGGAGAAGAAGCTGAAAGCTGCATATATTGGAAAGCGACAAAAGCGCCATATAAGTAAAAATAAACAAAAAAAGTTGCGGAGGTTAGAACGGAAACCTGTTGTTGTTTGAGCTTGAGCTGGTAAAAGTGCCGAGGAATTTTTGGAACAAGACCAAGAGGTTAAATTGGAGTTGCATGTAGAGAAAGTTTAATTGTTTTATATGGTGGAAGTTACGAAAAGGCATAAAAAGTTGGACTGGAAATTATTTAACAGCAGGTTTCTATAAGTAGCAGCAGCGGGAGCGCGTGGACGGAATCCGCTTGTGGTTTCTTGGAAATTTTGGAAAGCTGCTCAAAGAGGAGTTTGTGTGGATTAATACGAATTGAAATTAAAAGACGGATTTCATTAGGACTGTGCGTTGATTTGAAGGTTAGGAAAAGAAGAGGTTGTCGAGTAGATTTTGGTAAAGGAAAAATAAAGAAAGGTGAATTAAGGAGAAGAAAAAGCAAAGAGAGTCATTACTACACCGACGGCCAAAAAAGAAGGGGAGAAGGAACAAGAAAAGAATAAAGCTTGAGACTTTGTGGAGAAAGTCTCTGCTTTGACGACGCTGCGCTATGCTTTGGACTGGGCAGAAATGGAATCTGGCGAGTCTGCTGGAGGACGATGAGATGGTGCACTGCGGCCGTTTGTTTCAAATCCCAACAAGTCACTGGGGAAGGGAGTGAGAAAAACAAGAAAATTAATCGTACATATTTAATCATGTAAAATGTAGTCTGGAGAAAGGAAGAGTGTGTTTTGGTGTTTGCTCCAAGCTCTTCTTGTTGGCCTTGACTGCTGCGGGTCTTGAGCAGCTCCACAACAAGACTTGTCGAGCCTCATCGAGGTTTCACGGAGATCAAAAGAGAGCAAACTCACCTGGATTTTTTTCAAAAGAAGGCCGCTGAGGCTCTTGTAAGTAATGAAAGAACAAGAAGAACCATTGATTGACCACATTAAACGCTTGTAATTGGCTCAAGAAACACGGATTCCTGGTGGTCAAGTAGACCACATTTTGGTCTTGTATTTACAAATGGACCCTGAGAACCTCCAACCTCTTGAAGTTGTCCAACCAAGAGCCAGACTGCAATATCACCTGGATTCGTTAGAAACGTGGAATCTCCTCGTATATTCATGGCAACCACGGCCATTAATTTTGCGACGGAGAAAAGTGGCGAGAAGTTGGAGGCCTCGGCCTACTGCAAAATGGCCGATTCAAGTACAAGAGCTGTCTGAGCATCAGCATATATGGACCGACTGTTATCGTTCCCTGTAGATTTTTTAGAATCATTCATTGTGCAAATGGAGCCATATTCTCGCCGCTGGAACATATGCGCGGCGGGTTTCATTACCATGTGAATTCCCACAAGAATCCTTGGACTTGCACATATGTAGCCCAGAATCCATTGTGTTTTTGGAACCTTTCGGGACGCCCAACTTTTCTCTGCTGCTAAATGTCGCAGTCGGGACAGTGGCAAAAAAGAGTCGTTTACAACACATGTACCTGAAGAAACCTGAATTGTGGGTTTTTCAGAGAGGCGAAATGCCCGGTAGACTCAAGGTGGAATGTCAATCAAGCGCCATTGTCGTAGGCCAGGAGCAGAGCTTGTAGAAAAAACTCTAAAATTCAGGTGAGAGAAATACATACTTCGGATGCTTCTCGTTTCAAGACTTCTTGGAGTCCAAGTCGAGGTATGTAAGCAGGTAATATGAATTCTGGAGGCACGACTTGTGAGATTTACTGCCTGGAAAGGTCCGGAGATGCTTTTGGTGTGTGTTGGCGAGTTGGAGGGAATATTTTATAAGTGTGTAAAAAGAAGGTTTTGAAATGACTGAATAATCTGAAGCGCCAATTTTAAAATGGGGCTAAATTGCAGATACGAGATGATATGGAAAGAAGGCTGCTGGAAAAGAGGGAATTATTGAAAGAATGGAGATTGATGAGGATAGTAAAAGTGAGAAGATGAGTTGGGCGATTTAGCGAGGCTGCTGCGGACCTGGAGCCAACTTCGGAGGTGTGGAGCGAAGTACGGAGCAGATGAGGATTGTTGAGACGCTCTCGTTGGAAACAAGCGAGGGGTAAATTGGATTAGTGTCTTCTTCTTACCTGTGTGTTTGTATGCGCGGATTGTGTCATCTAAAGTATACGAAGCTCAAGTAATATCGTACAAAGGGGAAAGGCAGACTGGTGGAGTGAGTTTCTGAAGGTCGTATATGGAAAGTGGAAATGAGTCGCGGATTAGTCTGTCATTTAATTTCCGTTCTCTGTGAAATAAGTCCTTTGGCTGTCTCATAAAATTGGAGCGCCCGGAGGTAGAACAAGGCTTCGTTTTGCTCAGACTTCAGACGATGAAGGCGGCGGCGACGGCGGCTTCAATCAAGAGCTCAAATGCTGAAGAGCGCAAGTGAGGTTGGTGAAATCTTGTTTGAGAGAAAGCGCGCGCGGGGAAATGTGCTGTACAAGTGCGATAATGAGCTCTTTGTTCCCTAAAGAGGCAATGAGGAGGTTGGTACACAAGAAGCGTTTGAAGGATCGAGGAGACCATGTTTGCAAAGGCTGAGAAATCGAAGCTTGAGGGCTGTTGGAGTTGGAGCTAAGGAAGCTAATCCAGTTAGTGGAAAAGGCGAAGAGCGTTATGGGAGGCTGTGAGCCGGAGTTGGAAATTAGACCGCAGAACGACAACATTGGATTCTCATTCCCTTTGGATTAAAGTTAATGATGGACGGAGAATATTATGAAGCTTGTCGTTTTGCAATACACTTTGAGTTAGTTTCGCGGTCTCTATGGAGTTTCTTACGAGGGTAATTTTTATCGACGTTTTGATGCAGAGAAAGAAATGTAAGCGGGTTGCAGTTGAGCCAGTTGAGCGGGGTCGGGACGTGCCGCGGGTAATTTATACAACATGTTGGGACTTTTGGCGTACGGGAAAAATGAGGCTTGTTACCGAAATGGCGTGGCAGTGGTGGTTGGTGAGCACTAATGGATATTGTGAATGTGGATGCTGCGAAACTGAGGAAATACTCGAAAGTGACTCTGGAAAGTGAGCATTGTAGGGACTTGTTAATTCTAACGAATAATGGATGGTTAAATAGGTCCGAACGCTGTGAGATATTCTTTAAATTTTATGAACAGTGAGAAGCAGACTTCAAAATGATGCTGTGATTGTAAAATGACGTTCGCGAATGTCAGTGATATGAATGAAATGAAAAGTTCAGATACAGTACGAAATAGTAGTTCAACTTGCACACTTGGCATGACAACAGCGGCTCGATGTATAGCGCCATCTGTCGACTGTCGCACAAAACGGAAGTTACAAACTTTGTTGCCAAGATATATTTTATATAGCACTTTTTTCGCAAAATTCGTGAGAAAAGTGCCATTTCTTGGCCCCAATTTTTGACTTGAGCTCCAAAGTTAAGCTTTTTGATTTATATACGGTGTGCTGCACCAGAATTCACGACTTGAGAACCAAAACGTCTGACTCGGAAGCTACAGTCGTCAAAATCATGCACCAGAATAAGACCTCCGTGCCAATAAAATACTGAACGATGGCCCGATCCGGTGGCGTAGATTTTGTTCGTTCATTTCGTTTTCAACATTGGCGTGCACGGCTTGAGCTCGAATAAGTATTACTTCAGAGCCTCAGTAAAAGTTATTCCAAATGTTATTATCATTCGAAAATGAAAACATGTGTAATGTAAAAAACTTCTGGAGGCCTTGTGGTGAGCACATATTTTTATCCAAAGGTTCAATTTATCGATGCATTTTTCATTCAACTTTTTTCAGTTTGAATACTGATACTGATAACGGTGACACTACTCAGTCGATATTAATATTACTTGATGATATAACTTGTACAAGACTAGATCAAGCTTTAACAATAATATTTTCATCTGTGTTTCTTAGTATTTTAAACTCCTCAGCTACAGCATCCCAAATTTCCTCAGCAATAGCGCGATCTGGAACCGCATCCTTACTGACTCCCAAACATATTTGAAAGTTTCCACAGTAGCCACCGCACCAGAAGTAGAAACCTTGAAACAAGAAGAGAGATTCCAATCAGTTTTGTCAGAAATTATCAGTAAAATATAAAATCTGCAGAAACTCTTACCCATGGATCCGTCCATATCAACGATTGCCTGGGCAGTCAACATCTCATGACCGTTGTAAACAAATGCTTTTTCAGGACCTGGGAAATTGGAAGTCAAAATGGTAGTGAACACAAATGGGATTTTAAACTTGCGCGGAAGAATGCCCATCCAGGAGTACATGAGAGTTGCAACCAGTGGGAACCGGGAAGTTCGAATTTCAATCGCTTGGCGATCAAGAGAGTCGATGATTGCCTGACGGTTGTTGAGGCCAATTGGAAGAGTAAAAACGATGGAAGTCCTGGAATAAAATGTCTAAATATTTACTACCAGTCACATTTAAAATTTATGAAGTTTTTCCAATATACTCACATGTCGTTGGACAACCTGGCGACACCAGGACCTGGAATCGGCATAGGGCTGCAGATGGAAATGTCATCGGGCACAGGCATATCATGCTTGACCATGACCCTTCGAAGTCCAGCGCCCAATGCGGCATGAATCACGCTAAACACTTTGGCGTTTCCTCTGGCTTTGCGAATTTGGTTCATTTCGTTCTTGGACATTCTCAAGACATGGCGATAGTGGTATTCATCCCGCTGGTACTTGGTGAGCGGAAATTGCATAAAGACGTTCGAGTCCCAGTGCCTGGCGAGAGCCTCGCTGAACTCGTAAGCCCCAAGAGCCGGAAACGTGAGGACGTACCATAACTGATGCAGGAGCGACCTTCTGACCTTGGTTCCCTTTTCGGCCTTGTCAATCTGTCTTATGAAGGTCTCGGCATAGTTGGTGTCTCCTGCGGTGTGGGCAAACATCTGAGTCATGGACAAGCCGTCTCCAAGCGCATGGTGGAACTTGCACAAGTATAAAGTTGTGGGTTTGCCTTCGCGGCCTACGTATTTGGTGTCGTGACACAGGACCCATTCGTAACAGGCCCCGTCCTTTTTGAACGGCTGTCGAAGGTAGTTGTGGGCCACCTGGGCAACGTTATCGTCGGTAATGTAACCTTCGGCTGGGTACAGGTCCTTGTCCAGATAACGGACGTAGTCTCGGGGATTGAAGTCGGGAATTTCGGCCCAGATTGAGAAACCCATCCATTGAGTGAGTCTCTGGCTGAGTTCCGGGTAGACTCCTTCCTGTCTGAATTTCTTGATGCTATTTTCCCACCAATCCGCCATTTCCTCCACAGTCATGTGACCATCGAGGGTCATGTAGTTGACCAAATTCCAGCTCGAGTCCTTCTCCGAATACGGGTCGTAGGCCGCCATCACTGCGTTCATCCTGCTTAGGAACTCGCCCAAATCGGGTCGGAACAACATTTTGTAGTAGTTGAGAACCGCCCGGATCAAGTAGAACAAGACACCAGTTATAACAGCAATTGGAAAAAATACTAGTGTGAAGAAGGCCGTAAGGGCCAAAATAATCCCTTCGCGGGCTACCGGGTTTGATGGAAAAACTCCCGCCATTTTATCGGTCAAAAACTATTATCGTTCAACAGCAGAGGACAAACTTGTAATATTCCGTTTCGATTGCTAACATAGTTGACTTGTGCTCAGCAAGCACAAGCTGGACACTGACTATGCCAAATTCAGTCCGACACAAGTCTAAAATACCTAGTGAATTTTGTAACAAAAACTAGACTTTGAAATTAGTGAGTGGATGTCAGTCACGTTGTGGTTGATTGCTCACCTGAGCATGAACGAACTATTAATGAAGACTCGGCTCAAGTTGCTTTTTGAGCAAATAATAATAATAGCGCGCGCGCTTATCTGAGATCAGAGCGAGAGTGCGCGAAACTAGTTTTTCGCAATAAAGTTCATATATGCTGGGAGCAGGGGTGACGATAAACAGATTTGAGAGTTTGAGATAAAGCGCGCTGCCTGATAGCGCTGTGATGATGCGCATACAGCGCCGCGCTATCGCGCTGAATCATGTAGTAAAGAAGCACGTGCTTGTTGCCCATTCCTGAGAGAATTCCTTGCGGTCGCTGCTAAAAGTGTGGGAATTATAACAAAGTTAAAAATCTTTTATGTGAATCGTGCCAAATGAGCATGTCTGTGTCCCATGCGAAATTAGCAAACTATTAGCGTCTGTCGTCATTATTTTCTAATTGTGAAATGAAACAGGCTTCATCTTCTTAAGTTACTTGTGGAGACAAAGTTAATATCAAGTTTAAAACTGAGGTCAGCTTCTGGCACAAAAAGCACCAAGTAGCTAAAAGTTGAGAAACATTCGCATCACGTAAATAAAATTGTTAAATATTTGCGTCAGCAACAAACAATAGGTAGATGAGAAGCAGAGACTCCAGAGAATCGACTTCCAACTCTTCCAGCAAATCCTATGATAATGGATGGCCAAACCAGTTTTTTGGCAAAGGTTATACTTCGCATGCAGCTAAATAAATGCCAAATGGCAGAATAGGAAGATCAGCAGCTGGGTGTGTGAATGCAATAATTTGCAAGGCATATGAATTAAAAGTTGCAGAGCAGGAAACAGGACAAGTTGCTTTAGCATTGACCAGTCTTCCTTGTGTATCTGCTATAATTATTTCCAAGCCAATGGAGTTTCTTCCGTCTTATCAAAACAGTTCAATGGTTAAGTCAGTTAAAAGGATAGTAAAAACAAATTAATGGGTCAAGTTGATGCTGGAGAAGAGATGGAATTTTATATTCACTATTATATTCACTACACTCGAGGTTGTAATCGAAGAAACCTGTCAAAAGTTTTTATGTAGGTTTGTCCAGAAATATATACGACGACAAGAAAAAACCTTTTGGAATTTCCTCAACTATAATAACATGAATTAATATTCACCAAATACAATTAAATGGCACTTGCGAAACTGCACGTTCGTTTGATCTTCAACTTTATTGACAACAAGTTTCCCAGCCTTGTGAGTGGCTTTTAAAATTCTGCAACCCTTTTAACACTAATTTAATAGTAAGTGTAACAACCATCTACAAGATTTAGAGTTATGTATCGTTTAAATTACAGGATGTGAAAATTGCAATTATTTCAGCTTTTTCTAACTGACATATTTGCCAATTGCATGTCGTTTTTGTCTGAGTGTCTGTGGCCATGATCGTAAATATGTATACAAAAAATGCTGCTTACGCACAACTATCCAGGTTCTTAATCTAGTTTTTAGTGTTGAATCAGTTGACGTAATTCGCAAAGGTTAGAGGTACTTTGAGGGTAGTAAAAGGTTGCTATTTTTCAGTTTCACTTTTTCTCCTATGATCGTCAGCATTCAGCATACAAAAAGCTACGTTTTGTTCCAAAAGGGCCAACAGGAGTTTTAAAAACGTGACATGGTTTGTCAGCCTCAATATAGATGGCGCTGAGGATCTGGTGGTTGATAGTGAACAAGGAAATTGCAAGGGAAGCTTTATGAATACAGTGAAAGGGGTTACATCACGTTTGAAGCCTGAAATTCAGGTTTTTAAGCTGCCTGATCAGTATTTTAAAGTTAACTTGAGCTAAAATTATTAGTTGAGTACACTTATATAATTCATGTATTACATTTATGACGTAAAATTACAGGTAAATTAAATTACAGTATAAATTACAGTTGGAAAATATTTTGCATACTGATCGAAATGTAGTTCGTTCATGAATTCGTCTATCTATTACGTTGACTTGTATACTTTCTCATGAGCTATCGATGACTACGTAAATGTTCCTCATCTTGTCCGAACGCTTATGCGAGGTTTTAAATTTTTCGAAGGTCTTCTTGAAGAGCAACTCTGGGGGCTGCTGGAGTGAACTGGAGAAGTGTTTGAATTAATTATTCTCGATGTTTCCGTCGACGGATAGTCTTGTTGGAAATTTAGTGATGGAGATGATGGGAAGTTGTTCAGACTTGAGCAAGAGAAGAAACGCTGAAGAAGGAATCGAAGTAGCGTCAAAAGTAGGAAACAATGTAGAGGGCGAAAGTAGCCGTGTGACGATTGGCTGCTCCCGTTGCCATGTTGCATTGCTGCGGGGTTGTCAGCTGAAAAACGATAATCCAAATTTTAACCAGCGTCAAAACCCGTGGACTTCGATGGAATATTTTCAGGAAATGGTGACAACAGTAATTTTTGGCGGAAGTTTCGGTGCAAAAAATGCTGTTTGTATTTCCGGAAAAGGATAATAATGAGTTCAGCAAGCCTTGTTGGGACCAAAGAAAAAAGTTGTTGAAATGCGTCCAAATCTGGTGATACTTGAGTCAGTTCAGAAGCATATAAGCCAATACTGGTTTGTATGTTTTGTATATATACATAGGCGATTGGGAAGCCAGAGGAAACGAATGTATTTTTTCGCCCTTGTTATAAAAACGCTCCAAAGCTTGAGCCAAAAGTTGAGTTTCAGAAAGTACTTAAGGCGTATGTACAGCGGTCGAAATGAATAATGCCTATGAATTCGGTTGTGACAAAAACCCAGTTAGCAGGCGATGCTGTTCTCAGTCAGACACCAAAAGTAAAGAAGTGCATTGTTCCGAGCTACTTCCGGTGCTGCTGCTGTTTATTGTTGGTCCGAGGTTGGAGCTATTTCATCCACACACATTATATACTTGTGCCTCTACTGCTATTGTTCGCTGTATCGAAAGTTGGTACTTATTCCCCACTTCTTACGATAATCTTTGCTTGAGAACCAACTACATACTGCTTGCTGCGCCCAGATCCATTAGAAGCGAATCCTTCTTTTGTTTTCGCTAGTTTCTATTGTGTCGCCGTATTACTGAGGTGGAGTTGTTGTGGGGCTTTTTCCTCAACTTTATCCATAGAATCATACACGTATGCAACTAAGTTGATATAAAGTATGTTCAGTCGCAGTATTGGAATTAATACCGTGTGAAGCTTATGCTCCAATTGAGCGTCTACAATAGTTTTGGCCGAGTATGTATTTTGTATTCATTTTGAATGGCTGAATTTTAGAAAATAAATTGCCACAACGCTACAAAACTGGGAATTCAAACTGCTTCAAGGTATATTTTGTCGCCGAAGCGGATTTGCAAAATTTTGACGGAAGCGATATTCAACTTACCTTGAACAACATGTACAAAAACGCTGGCGGGAACGGCCATTGTGGGTGAGCAGGTATAGTTTCCCGAGTGACTTAGTCGTACTTTGGGTATCGTTAAATTAGATTGAAGCAAATCTCTATGCTGCGTTACTATCTTTATATCGTTATCACCGAAGATTCCCTTTGGGTCGATTATGTGAGGGCCGCGGTACCAAAAAACCTGTGGACAGAAACAACAAAATTATTTTATTTTCAAATTGAAACTCAATGAATAACCCAAAATTATTAGCTCTGTTTGGGACCTGATTCAAATTACAAAACAGCACATTGACGTTGAAGAGCATAAAAAATCAATATTTACCTGTGACAACTCATGTGGACCATGTTCAACCTCGCAGGTAATTTTGAGAGAGCTTCCGCTTTGGACGAAGACTTCAGAGCCGCCGACGATGCGAGCTTTGGATTCTGAGGAACAAAGAACCAAGTTTTTAACATGTTTGAGAGGAAATATAAGTGGAAAAAATCACGATGATTTAAAATATTGTTGCTCGACAAAAGAACTATTTCAGTCAGAGCCACCGTGGCTCAGCCACGATCGCTCATACAAAACTTCATTGTCGGATGATAGCAGCCGGTAAGTTGGATTACACATATGAATCTGGACTAAAATCCTCTTTTCTTCGATTGCCGAATTTCTTCTCCTTTCTTTATAAGCTTATTACGATTTATTTATTTTGTTTGCTATAAGTTTTGCACGTGGCGTTGTCAAGGGATCAGATTTCGCGGAAACTGAGAACGTCTGTGTATTTTTGAAGTAAAGCAAGACAAGCACAACGACATATACGAAAGATGAAAAGAAAAAATCTCAAGTTCAACCATATCAAAGAGAAAAGAGGATTTGGATTTGAAATTCTGCAAATATAAACCAGAGAAGCAGCAAGGTAAAAATTCGAGCCTGCTGAAACCAATACATGGATTGCTTGCTTTTTTCATGATTTAACAACGTTCAACGATGTTCAAAGAAGAAAAGCTGGAAGATGTATCGAAGGTTTCCGAAGTGAAAATGGGCGTCTGTTTTCTGTTCTTACCGATGACGGAGAGATGGAAGGCCATGCTGATTTTTGGCTCAGTATTGACTTGGCATTCGTAGACTCCAGCGTCTCTCTCCTGAGGGTACTTGATTTGGAGGGTCCAGTTCTCCGACTTGTCGGCGTGGATGACGACGAATCGCTGGTCCGTGGTGTACGTGTAAATTCCAGCTGTTAAAATATGCAGGTCGCGTTTGCGAATCCACGAAACCTGCGAAAAAAGGACAATGGAGATGAGGTCACAATCAAGTCTTGTTACGTACATATAAAATATGTGTGTTCCCTTGTCGGCGACCTCCTTCGATACCGCCCAGACAAAGGTAACACAGTACTAACATTACTGTCAATGCACGAACAAACTTGTCACGTGAACCACGTGGGAATCTACAAAAGAAAATTACAGGGTGAGGCTGTCAAGGGTGAACGATTTGGTTACTCGACAACAAATATTGTACAAGTTTGCAAACTGCTGCGAAGTACATTGGAATCGACATGTTTTCCGTAAACTGACTTGAACAGACACTGGATTTCCCCATGGAAAAGTAATGAAATGGAAATTGTCAGTGTGCGAATTGGTGATGACAGTAGCGGCACACTGAACTGGATTCTTTCAAGTGTCCAGATTGAATTAGGCGTAAATTACGTTCTTTGAAGAAAGCGAAAAGGAAGAGGAAGAAATTCTCCGAGACTTTAAATTTTCTCACAAACTTGGACTACGCCAAAAGGCCATTACAGAATATAAGGTGACAATGAGCTTTAAAAAGTTGCACGTAATCAGCAATGACGACAACAAGGAAAAAGGCTTTTTGTTTGCAGAAAGTTGGTCTTGAGTTAAAGGAAGGAAAATGGAGATGAGAAGCAGAAGAAGAAGAGGTTTAGGTAGATTCAGATTTCAAAGTTTCTTCTGGATTCTGGAGAGAAAGCGTTGGCCAAAGAAGATGAAATATCGTTTTGTGACCGTGAACGTGTCTAAAGGTTCTTTTTACGTAATGGAAAAAGTGGACTGAAACAGATGGTTTTCTAATGGAAGTAAAAGTCGTAGGATTTGGAGTAAGTCGACTACAGTCCCCGACGTTTCCAGGGAGAGAGAAGGACGCTGCAAAAAGTGAAAAGAGCGGGAAAAAAACTCTGGACGGTAATAAATCTAGCAGGAACAGATACGGGTGGCTGTAGTAGTAGTAAGTAGCAAAACTCTAATCGGACGTCAACTTTTTTCCAATGACACAAATGTGTGACATTACTAAAAAGGGGAAATGTTACGACAACGACATGAACGTTTATATATTGTATACACACGGCCTCTGACAAAAACCTTTGTTTTTCTAAAGTCCCTGTGTCCACTCCATTCCATCCATATAAAGTTCTTGTCAAGGAGCCATAATTTCTTAATTTCAAGGGCTCGCTCAGGAACAACATGCACGAGATTTTTCATCCTGTCCGCATGCATACAGGCGAATCCCATATCGATTAATTGTGAATGAGATGAAAAAACACGAGATTGAGAATTTCGCAGTACAATAAATTATAGACAAGAGAAAGCGAATGCATGAATGCATTAGTGAGTAGGTGTCAGCACCAGAGGTCGCTTTGTAACAAGTAACAACGTTAGAAGCCGCTAGTAAACTTCCGAAGAGGAAAAACGCCATGTCCGGTAGATAGCGTGGGAGGCTGTGAGATTTTGTTTACCGATATTCCAAGAACTGGACCGAAATGAAGGTAAATGTTAGCAGTGAGTTGAAAGGGTGGCTTTCGGATGTGTCTGTTTCCTGTATCGGTTCCTTCCACACCAACTCGATCAACGCCAGCTCGGAGGAGGAAAGCGATTATTTCCTTGACTGAAAAGCATTTATTTTGTCGATATCTCCTTGGCTTTAGGGCGATTTTGCTTGTTGTTTTGCTCCCTCCCTCGAATATGTGCATGCATGGAGGCTTGTACATGTTCAATGGGAAAGAAACTGGAATTTCTAGAGATCCAACAAAATCAGGTATCACAAAACCGGGGAGGTTTGCAAGTTACGTATACAAAAATACAAGGACAAATGCAAGGTTTATGAAGCAGAGGCTATACCAAAGGCTTGTAGAGCTTTGGAGCTAATCTTCCTGGTATTAGACCAAATATATCCGACGACACACGCATCGCCAGGCTAAAGAATGAGTAATGAGTCTTCTTTCTGTAGAGGGAGCCCTTAATGGTCACAGGTCAAGGAGACTTTTGGCGGTCAAATTTGAAAAAAGGCGCCAAGAAAAGAAAAAGTTGCGCCAAGATTGCGCTGGGACTAGACAAAAACAAGGTAATCAAGAAAACGTTATAAAGGATGAAATACGACATATGCAGTGCGAAGACAAAAATTATGATGATTGTGAGCGGGAAAGTACACAAAAGTGCTTTTGTTTTTCTCCTCCTCAGACACTGTAATGGTTTCAAAGGTTCGAGTGAGAAAGCTGTTTGAGGTTAAGTGGAATCTGGACGACGAAGGAAGCTAGAGAGAGATAATATTGAAAAAAGTTGGAAACAGAACCGTAAATAACGGAAATGAGCCTGGAAACTGAATATGGAAACAAAACAATTGGTTTCTGCTTCATAACTTGGAGAAGCTAGGCAGGGCAAGCTTTTTCAGTTTGGATTAGTTTCTGCTGGATAAAAGTGTGTGAAGAAACATAAAAAGAATTTATGTGATTGTTGCTCCTTTTCTTTGTTTGTTTGCTTAATGTTATGTTTTGCTTTGTGATTACAGGTGAAGAGGAGGAGGAGAGAAGAGGAAAAGAAACTATACGGCGGACGTGGAAACGTGGCGAAAACAGCTTTAGTTTTTACCAAAGCGATTTCAAGGTGATATGAGAGAGAAAAAGAAACGTGCGGCGCGTTCCAGTAATGGACTCTGGTACTTAAGCCCGAGAAATAGACGCCGTTGTAGCCAAAGGATTGAGAGCATCTTATGAAAAAAGGTGACGCTGAATTATAGAGGGCGCTCCTGCCGGACGGGCAAAAGCTTCTTAGATTTCTATATGGGAACCCTTTTCATGTACATACATTATAGACTTTGCGGACAGAAATGTGCTGTAATTACTTTGGTTTGTTGTTAAACTTTTTGCAACTTTTGTCTAGTGTTGTAAATGTGTTTTCGCTCACTACGAGTATACGACTTGGTTACGTGGTTTTGCGGGAGCGGTTATACTGTATACAAAAGCAAGATAGCGACACGGCGACACTATTATTAGAAATCATGCCTTTAGTTTCATAGTTTCAGTCCATTCTACTACTATCCTCATTCAAACTCTTTTTGGCGCAATAATCATTACTATAAAAGTAACAATAATCATGACGATATTTTAGACCGGATTAAAGCATATAACCCAACTGTTTTAATGACACACATCAAAGAGGAATGCTCCTGTTCCTACTCTGAATATTTTCAAATTATTTGCGAATTTGCAAAAAATCCAGGTCGGCCAGCAAAAATATACATGCAATGCGGAAAAGTTATTTTGATATTGTGGCGTTTCCTGTAACGGCACGTCAGACAAAATTTGATTTTTTGGTGGTGGTGAAAGCAGCTGTTATTTATATCAAATAACGTAAAAATATCAAGGTTCTATTAAGCGGGTCAAAAAAGTAGGCCTCGCAGATGTCGTGAAAACAAAGTTGATCAAGTCGGTGAATTTTGATATGTTTTAACATGTTGGTCGGTCGTGTAGAGGAAGTTGTGTGATGACATACGCATCTGGTGCGTGTTTCAAGTTTTGTGTCTGACACTGTATTATGTCACTGCTGCTGCTGCTTTTATTCACCAAAATACGGATGTACTGCAGAGGCCGTAAAATGAAGTCGTAAGGCCGTTCCGCCACGTAGCGGTTTTTGGCACAATGATACACGTCGTCCGTAGCTTTTGACAAAGTCATCAGTATGAAACTCGCTTTTACTCCAAGACACCGTACAGACACACACTATATGTAATTTTTACTTTCTTCAACGAACCATGCTCAAAATGAAGACAGCTTGCTCCTTGTGCATTTGTGTTTGGAGAAAGAATGAAAGAAAGGGGAGAGAATAGGAGCTTATTCATCATCGGAAGAAAGGACTTTTGGTAAATGGTCCGTGTGGAATTTTTTAATGTGGAGCTAAAGTGTTGTTTTTCGTGTATGCTTTTTCATTCTCGTATCTGCAGAAGCCTGGTATCATGTGGAGAGAAGGGAGGAAAAAATTGGACAATTTGGCAAACGCGTTTGTAATGCGGAGGAGGAGTGGGAGCCGAATCGGCATGCGAGATAGAGGGCACAACTGTATCGCTTAATGCGTGGGCAATTGGCGAGATTAACGAGGAGTGTAAAAGAGCGGCGAATGACGTGCTATAAAGTTTGAACGAAACTTGCCGTGCAAAAAAGTGAGCTAAAATCATTGAGGAAATACAAGGGAGACGCCATTGAGTAGGTAAAAATTTGTGAAAGTTGGACGAGAAAAACAAAAGGAGCTCAAGAGACGGGGAGTCAAGTTAAATGGTTTGTTGAAGCTAAAGAGAATAATGTTTGGAAGGAGGGGAAGAAAAGTGAAAGAGTTTCTTTGGTGATGACAAATGTTTATCATGTGGAAAGATTATTGCATGGGAAGTAAGCAGGGAAGAAGAAGAAAAAGAATGAGGAGGAAACGAGCAAGAACAAAATGGCAAGATGCTAAAAAGAGGAAACCAAAAGTTGAAGACTTGGGTTGAAGACAAGGGATTGTTTGGGTCTAAACAAGTTGTAAACATTTTAAAAGAAAGAGTGAACGGGTGTAAACGGTGTAGTTTAGTTTTGTGGAAAAAAGCCAGCAAGAAGAAGTAGAAGAAAGTATAAAGAGAAGAAGAAGAAAAGAAGAAGAAGGAAATGGGAAAATACACGGGGAAAGTGTATGGGATGATTTACAAGATAAACAGCTTGCGTCTGTTGATTCCAAAAGAGTCGCTCTTGTTCCCTCCACCCTGTAATTTATCCTTGCCGGGTTTTCTCATTTTTCTAGCTCCTACACCCTGTACGTACGTGTATTTCATTGGAGAAAGAGGCTAAAGAAACTGAATTGGCAACAACATTGCCCAAAATGCACAAAAGGGTCGGCTAAATGTATGCAGCAATTTGTAAATTTCCGAGTGTGTTACGAGGTGATTTGGTCAGTGGAAGTGGAGGAGGAATTGGGTCTGCAATTTGAGAAGTTTGCAAGTTACTGAGGTCTCAGTATGCTCAGTAAGCAGGAGCAGTTTTGACGTCACAAGTTCCAAGTAACTTATATACCGCAGCAGCTTCCAAGGGTTATAACTTCATCAAAGGCGAACAAACTACAAAGAGTTTATGACGTCATGGCTTTTGTATCGAGGATGCTGAAATCGACGTTTGAGAATATAAAGAGTTTGTGCTGGAAAATGCGGTAACAAAATCCTCAATTTGGAATGACTAATGAAGAAAATAATTAGTTTCTCTCTGGAGAGAGGAAATTCTAGTGGTGGAGCAAAATCGAAATGCAGTAAGGGAAAGGTGCGTTTTCGAAGAGTCCTTGAGCTCCAAGTCCGACTCTTGTAATCAGGTTCAATCAGTAAAGTCATCAGAAGCAACAAAGGCAACTCATATTTCTTGGCCATTCAAACGCTTGATTACTTTTCCGTCAATTCCGTTACCATTTCTAGCTACGGACCTGAACGAAACGGCCCGTTTGAATCCTCAGGTTTCTAATGCAGATTTACTCGTTTAATTCCAACTAAAAAAGTACTCGGTGTAAAAATGTACGTTGCTTATACGGTTTTTCCAAAACAAGTTCTCTGTGAGAATTTTGTGGAAAAACAATTTTGGAAATTATTTACTCTTTCAGAAATACCTTGATCGGATTACAGCTTTGGTGTTGAAGCGTACAGAATTCGCTTATTCCTTCGCAAACTTTTGCTTTGCAAATTTTAGCTCAACTTCCAAAACGTTCCGCGTGTGTGAATGACGTCGTTTTTCAAACAATAAATTAGCTTCGTTCTTCCAGTTACATAAAAGATAAATCATTACGCAATGCCGTAGGCGTACACGAGTTTAATATATATATAAAAAATAGGCACCGTGTACACACATAATATTCTAAGGCGATTTGTTCCTCCCGGGAAAGTGTGATTCTGACATGTGTTGTTTCCGTGTGTGTCTGTCTGCTGTTGTTGTTATTTTGCCGTGCTGGAATAACGTACCTTATTTGGCCAATGAAGCTTATTCCGACATTTGTAGAAAAAAGATTGCTGTTTCGTTCTGGTACAATGGGGAAAGCTCGAGAGAAAACGTTGGCTGAATTGGATAATGCCAAAACCATCGACTTTAATAATAGCTTCAGGCCTGCTGCAGTTGGCGGCGACGGGAGTCGTGTCCCTATGTATCTACACACTAAATCGGCAAATCAGCCTTTGCTTCCTTGAACTTCCCAATAAAGGTCGAAGAGGAAGCCAAAAGTCGGTAATAAATTAACCACGGAGAAACATTCGCAAAGCAATTATTTTCATGGACGAGCTTCATTATTGCGGGTTGATGATTCGTAAAATCAATGTTATCATTCTGGGGGAGGGGATGCGGAAAAGTGCAATAAAATTCACCAGTGTCTTCGCCACACACTCAGAACGTAGCCGCCAAAATAAAATAGGCTTGAGTTCTATATACAGGAGTTCGAAGGTCAGAGTTCACCTTTCTTGTTATACAACTCGCAATTAAGATAAAGTTTTCTCAAGCAAAAAATTTGCAAAGTTTTACAACTTGTCAGTGGCGGAGACGTTAGTTGAAATTGATATCCGTTTGATTATGACAAGTTGTTATTTTTTGTTTGCATTTTCCAGTTGCTTAATAAGAAACTAAGAAAACAAACGGAACAGGGCTCACAAAAAGCTCCAATTATGCTTGTTTTTGAACGGCATATGTTACAGGTCTTAGCTCTTCTTCTACTCTTGAATCTTTTGAGGTTGCAAATTTTGAAGAGTTTACTGAAATTTTTGGCAACTGCTTAATAACATTGTGTACACAAGGTGTCTTGTTGAACAAGGCTTGGAGGCTGTCATAAATTAAAATTTGAACGCTTGACAAAATAATTTAAGCCTGCACATATTGTGCAAGTTGAGGCGTACAAATACAACGGGGGTAGTGCGGCGCTCAATAAAACAAAGGGCCAAAACCTCTAGAAAGTTGCAGAGAGAAAGCAAGGGCGTAATGTCGCAAGTTTTGGCGTCCTTGTCGACTACTAGTAGTGGCAATGTTGTTATCAGGAGGAGAGAAGAATGTAATTACGCCATCAAGAGCTTTTAGTCCATTAGGATAATGTGGACATGTTATAGAGTTGGTTCCGGAAGAGCCTGAAATTCAGTACACTGTCGTGGGAGGAAATTCAAAAGAAATTTGGCGGCAGATACAAAATTTTGTAACGATAGATAACGCGTGTCTTTGAGATGTGCGGGCAGGAGGTTGCGAAACTTCAGACAGATTATGAAGCAATCGCCCTTTTGTATCATGGAGCAACATTTCGAGATCAAGATGAAGAGCAATATACAAGAGTCTTTGAGAGAGGAAACGGAGAAAGGGATGATTGTGCGATATCAGCCTGAACGTTTATGACTGTCTTGCTTTTGTCTACAACAGTTAACGTGTACAAGGTTTAATTTTAGCTCTTTGAGAGTCTCTTAAAGCAAAGAGTTGGCAAAGAAAAGCCCAGCTTTTCCCCCTTATACAAGACGAGGGAAAGAGGAGAAAGTTGATGGTAAAAATTTTGCGTGGTATTATCAACTTGGAACTTTGAAGAGAGGAAGAGTAAACATGGGACAGTTTGCATAATCAAGTTTCGTAAGGCAAGTACAAGTCGAAGAGCGATGAGCTGAGCTCCGTGTGTACTTTGAGCTTCGGCAGTTGGAAATTAAGTGGTACACAAAGTAAGTAGACTCTTCCTGCCGTAGTAGTGTTTGCGCGCAATTTTTAAATTGAGACTTATCAGCAATTTTTATAAAGAGCAAGAGAGAGAGAGAGAGCAAGGTAAAAAAAATAACGCGGCGGGTATGTGGATGTTGAAAATACGGAGAAGGTAAAAGCGGTGCGTATTAAAAGGGATCCCGACGGAATGACTGCTGGATTGACGGTTCTATTACGGAGGTATTAGTCTGTTAAGCGGGAAAATACCCCCGCGTTTTGGCTGAAACGGATATGAAGGACGGCGGCAACGGTGGTGAAATGTGTGTGTGTGGGGGGGGGGGTATATGAAACGTGAGGGGAGATAAAGAGAAACCTGGGTGGCGGTGGCGAGGTTTGATGATGAGATAAGCCTTGTGGGCTGAACTGACTGAGGTCGCTTTCGGCGAGGTGGCAGCAGGAGCGCAGCAGCGCCCAGTAAAAATCATATGTATATACTGACGCTACTCAGAATGCACGTGTCCGTATGTAATATGTGTGTCGAAAGACAGGTGAGTGTAGAGTTTCACACCGAAAATTGAAGGTCTTGTTGCAATAGCAGGTCGATGATGAATAGCTTGAAAAAGTTGTGGAAATGGACATGGTGCAAAAATTGTGTTTCGCAATTTCCGTGTAGCTAAAAGCACTCAAGTGGCGGCGAGCAGGTTGCGAAATAAATGAGTTGATTGGCAGTGGGCGGGGCTTGGTCAAAAAGGGTTCGAGGGTTATATATAGTACTTGTACTTGTACTTATATATTCTGCCACTGCAGAAAAAAAGACTGACGAAAGGTGCTAATTTAAAAAAGGCGGGAAAGTGCCAATTAAGTAGAAAAGTTCCGTCATGAGGTAATTAAGACGGACCACCAAGTAGAAACTACACGGACGATGTATAATTACAAGTCTGGTTAGTCCGAAGGCTTTGCGAATTTTTTGCGAATATTGTTATTTCGGTATCAGAGAACTATTCTTGATTCAGGAACTCAAGAGCGAGTGATGCTTTTGGTCATATATTTTCGTTGAAACGCTGAAAAAGAGTTTCAGGCTACTTTCGTGTTGAAATACTTAAAACTTGAAAGCTTAAAAAGAGTCTTAAAACCAAGATACGGAAGTTGAACTGACGATACCAGAGCCAAGTTTGGATGTCTACGTGTACATACACTGGAGCTGATTCCGAGTCTCATTTGGAGAACAAGGTAATTTACTTGGAAAAGTTAAGTAGTTGGGAAAAAGGCGAGATGCGCTCACACAGGAGAAAAGCCAGGAGCCAGGATAAAGAAATTGAAGACTGAAGAAGAAGAAAGGACCGAGTCGGCAAAGCAATGGAATCATCACATCAACTCAAAGAAAAAGCTATAAACGCGCTACTGCAGTATTCTTGAGTCAACCTAACTTCTAGGGCATTCATAGGACTCAATGTGTAAAAATCCTTGAAATTGTAAACACTGTTACGCTCCCAAAAAAGTGTACCAAGGCCACACGAGTTTAATTTACACGTTTGTTAAGCCGACCCAACGGAGAAATCCAAGGTGTTCTTGGTAATACAAGTTGCCGTTGGAAAAAAGTGGGAAACAAAAACTTTGTCGACAAAATCTTGAAATCTTACAAAGAAATTGTATCCGAGACGAGAATGACAGGGACAATGCCAAAAGGAAAAAATAAACCGAATTTCAGCTTGCGTCTCCCGCGTCACCGCCTCCGCCTTTGTTTGAACTTGAAGCGGGAATTTGAACTTGAGACAATAATACAAAGTCAACAAAAAGCTGAAGGCAGCAAGGAGATTTTGCTCCTTTTCGGTGACTTGAAAAGGTTCAATTTAAGTTACAAAAAGCGCTACACGCTAAGGCTACACATGCAGGATGCAAAAGAGTCAAAATCTAATTTTCACCAACAAAGATCCAAGGATTTCGTTACTTACAAACACGTATACATTTATGCGACACTGGCAAAACATTGAAAAACACCGAGTTTTCTCTCTTGTAAATCTTCTCATATTTCTGTGGCGGCGGATTTATTTTAAAAGGAGAGGATATGTACAAGACGTTTCGTTTAATGTAAAAACACGTGGGTTAATCCCAGTCCTGCGATGATGAAATTCCTGTAAGTCTGTTCTAGTTATGTATCAGAAATATTTTAAAAGTGGTCACAAAATGCTTGAATGAATGAAGGAGCTGTAGGTGTACGGCTTGGTACAAGTATACATGCTCACTATTTAAAAGCGACGGAAAACACCTGGAATTCAGGCGTATGCACCGAAAAGAAGGCCTATTTCAGGCTTATTTTAAACGGGTTCTCGGTTTTGCCAGCCGTA
Source organism: Sphaeridia pumilis (assembly GCA_034698345.1). Taxonomy (NCBI): domain Eukaryota; kingdom Metazoa; phylum Arthropoda; class Collembola; order Symphypleona; family Sminthurididae; genus Sphaeridia; species Sphaeridia pumilis. Next base: position 35,023 of record JAQGBJ010000203.1, read on the forward strand.
ATAAGCGTTGAGGATTTGCAGGGGTCTGACCATAAATCAGGAGGATGGAAAACAAATGGATGGCCTCGCAGCTAAATTGCTTTCTTCAGGTTAAGTTATGCGGGCGGAAATGAAGAGCGAGTTTTTTTTGTTCCACCCGTGTCAGATGACTTATTCCGTCCCAAGGCGTGTACTTGAGTAAACACAGACAAAACTGGTGTTTGACCTAATTTTTTTGAATTTGGCGCCACTACGATTCTGGCGCTAAAAGTTCTGAAAGCCCAGAAAAGAGCTGAGCTAATGAAAAATCAGTTAACGCCGTTTTGACGACGCTGCAAGCGGAAAAAGCTGAAGCCAATTATGACACTGGTGTATAAGATGATCAAGAGCGGCAAGAAATTTAAGGTGACAGCCTGAGCTTTCGTTGCGCATAAACTATCGGATTAATACGTTGAAATTCTCCACAAAATGCATTTCAAAATTACTTGAGCGAAAGTAGATTATGTATGCAGGGAATGCATCGCGGTGAACTTGAAATTCAAGTTTCTTCTTCCCGCCTGGCGAAATATGGACGACAAGACAGCATATTGAAAACGTGAAAGTTAAGCTGCTTTGTATTCAGTAGAGAAATATAAAGTGGCAGAGGCAAAGTCGCTTCCACAAAAAGACCGAGGAAAAAGCGGTTTGATGATGGCGCGCTTTCAGCGATCGGTTTTGGCGGTGTCGAAAGTGCATTTTGATTGCTTATTCAAGAGGAACTCGTCGGATCAATGGGCTTTTCATAAAAAGACAGTCGCGTAAACCCTTTTAGTTGGTGCATGTCGCATATGGAAATTTGGAAAAGGTTATTCTACGTGCGTAAGTGTCTTAAATTTTTTTAGAAGCGGCGGGAAATTTAAAAATGACGCTGAAGGGCATTACAAGCGTACAGTCAAGTCTAGTGAGGGGGAAGTCGAACAGTTTTGGAAAAACTTGGAACTTATGCAAGTAAACTTGTTGGGTGTATAATTAGATGTAATCAAGGTTATGGCGCCAATTTTTGCATAATTAACCTTAGGCGGGAGTTATAATTTTAGATAGACTAGCTCTAAATAGAGCTTATGGTCTCTCGAGGGAAAACTAAAGTCTAGATTTTCAAGGAGATTTTTGGTGAAATGTAGGAACGTGAAAGAAGAAGGACTTGACGTCTTGTTTGTGTGTTTACTTGTGAAAGCCTAATTACAGGTGTTTCAAAGTTTCTCAACAAGTAAGAGGAAAGTTTCGAACCACGCGATTTTGAAAAGTGGGCGGAGTCGAGGGCTAAACTTTGGCGTCTGAAAGAGTTGCGAGGAATAGCAACTGGGCTGAATTGATTGAGCTGTTAAGACCGTTTATGAAGACTTTCGTATAAAAATGGCTTTTGGGGACAGGAGGAAATTAAGAATGTCTTGTGAACAAAATTTACAGCTTTTTATAAATTACACTTTTTGAATTTCCGCGGCACGTGACAAGCCTTATATCGACATTGACAGGTGGATTTTGGCGGCGAAATTAAAAATGAAGGCTCTTACCGACTTGTCCTTCATTCGATGAACTCTGCATAGCAAAAAGGCGTGTTGTCCAACAACACAAGAAACGTTTCGGGGAACACTGTAGTCGAAATACGGCATGGTTGCAGGGTCCAATTTTTCCTCTTCGGAGTTATCGATGGCTTCTCTTTCTTTGTTGAAGCCTGACGCAGTTCCGATACCTGAAATGAGACAAGAAGGTCAAGTGGTGATTACAAAATCGAAAAAATTTCGAGTGCGCATCTTTTTCCCGCCAACGCAAAATTGACCTCGAGGCTTGCCCCAGCGCGCAGGTGCTGATTGGTCAATGATTTCACCAAACAGTAGTAAAAATAAAATGCGGACGCCAGGAAAGAGGTGAAATTGGTGAAGGAGGGAATTTATTGATAGTTTTATTGCGTTCGCTCCTTTTGGATTTTATAGCGGGTAAATTCGCAGCGTGGTTTATGAGGCAGAGAGAAGTTGTGTGTTACTATACAGAAAAAGAAAAAAACACGAAAAGAAAAGCTTCGGTTATTCGACTGTGTTAGAATAAAATTTCATCGCATTCTAACACTACTTGTATTCGACGTCCATTTACCAGCCTGCCATTTTTTCCAACATATTTTTGCGTATAGATGTCGACTGGTAGGGAAACTGATGTTTTTTTCTGTTGTTGTATTTTTTTTTGTATTGGGTTTAGCGTGGTGGTCCTTTGAGATGTTTTTGGAACGCGGAACACAAGTGGCTTTATTGCAATTCATGATGACGGGGAAATCGTCAGGGGAAACTAGTAAAGGCTGTCTTGAGCTATTTTGGAGGTTCAGACGCAATTTTAACGTATGGATTCCAAGGCAGAGCCTTGAAGCATCGAATAAAGTGCAATTTGGCGGGAAATACGAAAAATCGGACAAACAATTCCTCCGACAAGGATCATTAAGTAGCGTGTGCTAAATTTTTTCGAGTGCGTCTCTGACTATAGAGTTTTGTGCTATTTTCGTTGAGACGGAAACAGGTATTTTAGATGTACAATTTTTGTACCTTTTTCATTCAGCTCGGGAACTTGGGAAAAGGAAACTGCTTTCTTTTTTCGCTAATGGTTTTGTTGATGAGAATAGAGCAAGTTTAGGCTCTTGAGGAAATGTAATTTAAGGAAGGACACGAGGGAAACAAAGTGTCAAGATTCGCAGGAGAGACAAAAGCTCAAGAATCATTAGACAAGCTGGCGCGTGTAAAATTGATTAATATAGAAAAATGATTACTGATGACGACAGGATGGATGGCACTTTTTGTTCGCTCTTCTTTTCATGACAAAGAACAGAGACGTGCTCTTCAAATACGCGCATAGATATATTGAAAGTGTATCCAGAAGTCGTGTTTCCCGCGCCTTGCTAAATGGATCATCAAAATGGTATCAGACAATGACATTAGCGCAAAGTCAGTTTTCTCTGGGGAACAAACAGAACAAGAGCTCGAGACATGAAACGTTGAAACGTACTTTTCTTTATGGAACTTTCTTGAGGCGGGGGGTCGGTCTCGGGGGTTGGCGGGAAGTTGGAAGCTTTTAGACGCTTGTTTTGTGTGTCTCTTCTTACAGTCATTACTTGATGGACTCATTAATCATAAGAGCAGGAGTTAAAAAGAAAGCCGAGAAGGTCCCCGCGGACTCGAACAATTTGCATTCACGAGGGATAAACCCCCGGGTCGGGGTGGTCGTGTGTTTTTTACCGGGAGCCAAAAACGGGTTTAATTGAACCTAATTTTTAGGTCAGTGGAAGAGTCAAGGTTTGCTGTCTGCCTTAAAAAAGAAGAGCCAGTTTTATATTATACGCAGTGTCTTTATGTACAACGTAAAAAAAGATAAATTACTCAAAGAGGGAAAGCGCGCAAAAAAACAGCAGGTGCGAGGGCAAAAGAGCGGCCTTTTCAAAAATGTAGGTGAAGAGCCATGAACTGAGGCAGTAGTAAAACGTATGTTCACGAGTGGCTATTTTTATAATTAAACTGAAAGCATGCACTGGATGATTGAGAAAAAGAGAAAGCATGGAAGGTGCGTTACTTAATGAAGTTGGCGGAGGAAATGAAGTGCGTTTGGCCAGAGGTACCATTTGGTAGCTAAAAATTGTGGAGCTTCGTAGGTATCAGCAGATGTACGATATCAACAGCGTTTGAGGACAATAGGTTCAGTGACTGAAAGTTTTACCAAATGTCTACAAAGTCTTCGGTGAAGCTTAAGATTCGTGGGACCAGCTGAACTTATGGAATTGTATTGGGAAACGTGGCGTTTCTTCGATTTACTTTGTGCTAGACGTCTGCTGCTCGAGTCAGTAGACGATAAGAAGAATATTTAGAAGCAAGACTAGGAGCTAAAAGCAGGGATCGAGAAGGGTGTATTGTTGGGAGTGAATGCACGTGGCCATGTGTAAAATTTTTCAGGCTGTTTTTAACGGTTGAAGGGAATTTTGAGATTGTCTCTGATTCTATTGTGGTTAAGTCAAGTGGGGGAAAAGTCTTTGGGAAGACTGGAAACCTACTTACTAAATTCGAACCGGGAGACGAATGGCAGCAACAATAGTATAAAAAAATTGGCAAACCACGTAAACCGAGCGGAAGTATGGTGAAGAAGACTTGGATGGAGCGCGCGCCATACGGGCGAAAAGCCCTACGCCGGAAACACCGGAGGAAGCGGAGATAAATTTTGAATAAGTTTCGCCAGTCTCTGGCGGCAATGTTAGGGCTGTGTAATTGGTCGTCGTCTTATAAAGTTTAGAGGAAATTTTGGTAAATATGAAATGTGGTTTTATCAAAAGTTGTGAGAAATTACGGCTGTTTGTTTGTTATAATTGCGAAACAAGTTTGGAGTGGGAAGTGGGAACAAGTATAGTCAAGTAGTGACGGCGGCGCTAATGCCATTATTTAAATGTTTTGATGGCTCTCTAATTATGAGTAATGGCTATGATGGAATAAGCGGGAAGGATGAAAACAGCTAGAAAGTATGTTCACAATCTCTAACAATAAATTTTGCAAGCTTTATACTTTATAACAACAACATCATAACTTGAAAAGTTTCTCAAGTGACTGCAAATGAAATTGTCGGGAGCTTTCAAAGCTGACACAAGCGTTATCGAAAATATAGCTTTTTGAGATACACTTGAGTTGCGAAATTATTTAGTAGTGGAAAGCTGCAAAACGACGTAATAGATTTTTTATTACGAGGAACACACGTGAAACTTAAACACGCTGTAAACAATACAGGCAATAATAAAAGGGCTAAAGATACACTAATTTCTGAGAATTTTCAGCAACCCAGAAATCATTAGTGCCGTTCTTCAGAGGTTTCGATGATAGCATCTCTTCTTCTCGTAAACAGGTAAATTACGAGGGGAAGAATTTGCGAAATTGCTGATAATGGAATTGATCTTTGTTTATGGCTAATTAACAAGGATGCGGAGAATATAGCAGCAGCCGAAATAGCAGCAACAGCTCTCCAAATAGAAGCTTTTTGGATTGGTTTTTGGTTACTGTTGTTGCGGATATGGGACATGTGTTGTTATTTGGAAAGCGGAAACAGCTCTGGCGTTTAACGTTGTTTTGTTGTGAGAGAGAAGCGTCTTTTTGAAGGAAAGTGTAGAATTGGGAACGGAAGGAATTGTGTAGCTGTGTATCGGAGACAAGCAAACGGGGAAACCGGCGTGAATACAAAAGTTGGGCGGCGAAGCCGCCGACTGGAGCTGCTAACGCGTGTATTTTGTCGACTTCCGTTTGACCGTGGGACCAAAAAGGAATTTTATGGTTCGCATCAACTATTTTTGTCACATTGTTCAAAAGTTTGCAGCCTTTGTGCGAGTGGGAGATCTGTGTGGAGATGGGCTTCTAAAAAGTTGCTTGTTCAAAAAAGATCCAGCTACAGATGTGATTATCCGGCCGAAAAAGTTATTTGGGCAAAGTGCAGGAGCCACCTTTGGAAAGCTGGGAAATTGCTGCAACGTGCAAAGAAAAACCTGGGTTGAATACATTAAAGTGGGAACAAGTTCAAAGAAGTACCAAAGAGTACGAAACAAGTTCAAAGAGGATGCTGCTGCTGACCTAGTGAATCCAGTTCCGAAATTTAAATGGACCTCATAGACTCATAGCTGTACATACGGAGAAGCTACAATGGAAACATGTACGGGCGGCAAATTCAAAAATAGTCAGCGAAGTCCCTCGATTTCTCGAGGTACCATATGAGCTAAACATGATTTGGAAGTACTTCCCGCCATAAAATTTCAGAACCTCTTCACATGTACAAACAATGATGGCCAGTAAGGCCCAAGCGGACCGAGAAAAAGCTGCAATTTTGACCGTTTCTTTGTCAACGTCAGCGTTTTCGAAAGTAGGCAAAAAACCATTAGGAAAATCCGCGAGTTGGTGAAGTCGGCGAGAATTTTCATGGTATCTTTATTATTACGTCCTATATATGCGTTTGCAAATTTGATGCAAAGCGGTAAAAGTCACGTACAGTCCATGTAGTAAATTGCTAGGGATTTGCAAAGAAACTGTGTAGCGGAAAAGTTGGACCGAAGGCTCATCCATTGACGTTGTACTTTTGTGTGGGGCTCGAGGAAAAAGAACAAGGCTGCAAGTTTCTAGTTTATGGTCAAAGTGGCAAAAGTTCCGCTGCGCGTCCATCCATCGACTAGGCACTTCAAGTGGAAACAGCTGGTAAGAAAAGCCTTTGCGAAATGTGACTAACGTTCCGGATTACAATGCTCAGCAAGACAAGGCGAGAGGTACAAATTTTTCCCGAGGTTATTTCGAGCAAAAAGTTTCCGATAGCCAAGTCGTATAGTGAAATGCATTGTGCCGGAGGAGTTGAGAGACTCTGAAGTTTGTTCGTTTCGTTGTTGCTGGGGATGCAAGTTTTGCAAATCGAAGCAAGTAAAAGAAGAAGCAGGAGTCGTTCAAGTGCAAAAAGAAAATGCGGATTTGTGGGCCGGATTACCATGTAATTTTTGTAAACTTCAAAGAGTACATGGAAAGCTGCCTTCGCCTTGTTTGAAAAAAATCCCCGGTTGAATTTCGATACCCGGATTCGGTGGAAAGGTGCAAGGTATGCAAATCATAGGGAAGAAGTTGTATTGTAGCCTCGAGGAATACGCTAAAGGAAGTGGAAGTAGAAGAAGAAGAAGAATTTCTCCAAAGTTGATGGAAAGCAAATAAGAAAATGTGGAGGAACTTTGGCCCGGATTGGGAGTATAAGGCGAAGAGTTCTTTCAAGGAATGTTTACAAGGAAAAGTTCCCAAGGCACGACTTGGCGAAGACGGCATCTCGTTGAAGGTTTCCCTCGAGGCGAGGAATTGGACTCCGGGACACGTCCCAGTCTCGATGACGTTGCTCAAACAATATTGTCACAGAGCGAATTGGTTACGTTACAAATGTTACGACAACTCGACAAGACATGCACGACAGACTCTTGACAGATTCCACGAGGCGAGATTTAAGGCGCCAACAGTGAGACCAAATAGGAAGAGATCAAAAGATTAATCGATGTCGTCCAAGTGGTATCGGGTTTGATACTACGAGCGAAACTGGGAGTTGGAGGAGCTCAACTGTTGAAACCTTCTGTGCAGCACTTCTTGTAAAATGGCTCAACACGAAGCGATTATTTAGGTAACCGCTGAAACACTCGGAGGGATGTAATGGCAAACTCAGGCGACCTTTTTGACACTCGGCATGATTTACACTGTTGATCGACACCGTTTAAACGGCCATATAAGTCACCGCTCCAAATATATATCCTTCCGATTTCCTCCATTTGAGCCCGGAATTTGCGATTGCGATATATATTACTACTACTACTTGCAATGCCCTCCAATTCCAAATCGAGATTCCAATATCCAAAAGTCGCCTTTGCGGCTGCAAAAGTTTGCTATGGATTATCGGAGCGCAGCGTAGGATTCGACTACTAATACCAACTGAATTCGGCGCAGCTACGGACGGAGACGGAAACCATGGATTTTGTGGAGGAGGAATTTTGTTTCATTACTTTTCCTATACTTCGCCAGGAGGTTTGGCAGCCGGTGAAATTTTGCTGGAATTCTTTTTGCAGCGAAGGCGGCGTCAGATATGGGCTTTCCCGCCGAATGATTTAGTAGACATTTCCGCAACGGCATTATTGCTCTATTCGAATGCACGTACTTATCGCTGTACCGCATTCAGTGGATGCAGGCGGGTAAATAATGATTTTTCAAAAACCCGCGTTACCGCCCGCAGCGCCGCGCCAAGACTTCCAAGTTGTGGGCGAATCTTGTGACGACGTTCTTCGTTTCTTTGAACTGTAAGAAACTGCCAAGGTCAGGACTGAATATTTACTTGTGCATCTGCTGCTCGCAACGTTTCTTCAACAAGCCAAATGGAATGCAGAAGGTGGTCATGTAAAAGAGAATGAAAAATGGCAAAATTCCACCGGAAACTGTTTCTGGACCGCGGAAGGGCGGGCGGGAAACCAGCATTTGGATGCGGTTTGAGCAGAGGCACTCAATGCATCACTGTAATGGTTGTGGCCGCCAAGACAAATTGGGGAATCAAATGGACTTGCGAAACCCGAGGTACTATGGAAAGGAGCTCAAAAAGAAAGGCAAAGAAATTTTGCCAATGTTTACAACCCGCTTCAAGCGATCCAACAGATTCTCGTGAAGGTTGTAGTTGTATATTATCTCTTGATACAAAATGCAGGTGTCCCCATTTTCCTAAGTGCAGCGAAGACACTGTGAAATACGGCAGGCTTCGTGGAAAATTGCTGATAAATAATGGTAACGGCTTTATGCAGAAAGTTTGCGAATTTTCCCCACCAACTTTTGTTGTCTACCGCAACGCAAAGTCTCTCAAGGCGCGTCCATTGTGAACCGGTGAGCGAGCAAAGTTGCGATGGTTGCGGTTTGTTCCTTCCGGCCAAAGTTTCAACACACTGTTTCAAAGCTCCAATTCACAAAGTGAGAGCTCAGGCTATAGAAGATACAGGGGAAATGGCAGTAACAATTCTTGTTTATTAGCCCATCGAGGAGCATATTGAAGAGAGGCCGCCCGAGAAGCAGCTGGAAAATGTTGAGAAAAAGAAGAGTACATACGCAGGGGTGGATTTTTGAAGTGGATCTCAGCATCACAGGCTTTCGAAAGCTCTAACGCTCGCCTGCTCAAGAGATCCAAAGAACGGAGAAACACCGAGGCCTCTGAATAACGGCGCTATTCAATTGCCGCCTGGAGGAATCCACTCGTCGATTGACGGTGACTGAATGGAAAGTGATGTGACTGGAGAAGAAAGGTGTGTGTTGGATGAGGGAAGGAAGCAATCGGGAAAATATAGTTATTACCGATTTCCAATTTGGAGCCATATGTAAGTGCGCGGGAGATTTGAATTTATTTGCTGCTTTAATGCGAAGCGCTGAGGGGAGAAAGTAAAAGGAAAAAAGAAGAAACAAGACCTTGTGAAAGCGGTGATGTAAAGTGAAAGTTGATATGCGCCTTTTATTGAAATGCACGCCCATAAAAGATGTAATGGGCTTACATCATCATCTTGAGTGCGGTTACGCCAGACAGCCTGACATCTGCTCCCTCTGCCGCCCTCACTTTCTTGAATCGCCAAAAAGAAAGTGTGGGAGCGCGCAGCGCTCCCACACAGCAGCGCTTTTATAAAAATTCCAGGGAAATACTGAAAGCGAGCTGTACTGAAGGTGTGCGTTATCGGTCAGTGCCAGCGGGTGACGACGGTGAAAAATGGGCGTAATTAATTCCTCAACGCTGCCACTGAACGTTTAACCCGCACAGTCATCAATAAGAAAGAAGCGAAAGCTTTTGCGGTGGTGAAACCTCGAGTTGTTCCTCAGGAGCAACAACAACAACATTCTTTTGAATACATCCAAATAACTCTACGGAAACCCAGAATTTCGCTCAAAACCACACAGCTCATGCATGCAGACAAATCGGAGCCATGCTGAGTAATTGCGAGAGAGAGAAAGCGGCACTTTGAACGCGTACAAGCTTGTCCGGGTAATACACCGGGAGATTATTCGGGTTGGAAGCGTTCGTGAGGTCAGTCATTAAGAGCGTTGGAGATGAAAGTCGGTGCGCTGCTGACGTGGATAATTACGACGTGTTGAATTGGCAACGAGCCCGGAATCAACTGCATGCAATGCAACGTCATGGCGCTAATCGACAGGGGCACGTGGAAGGAAAAGTTGGCGGTTGTAGCCAACAGAACATTTAGAGAATCAGTTGCAGTCTGAAAAATCAAACACGGAAGCCAGGACACGGAACGGAATGCCAAGAGTGTCACGGCGGTTTCGAATGAGACTTGAGCGCTGCTGCTGCCGCAGCAGCGCCGCATACAACAAATACAAAATTGAAGCAAGACTGACTGACGCTGGGACGCTGGGGCTGAAGAAGAGAAAGTCGAGCAAGAGAGAATGATTGATTGTAGTGCACATGAAGGAGTTACGCGGTGGTGGTGGGTTGAAATGCAAGTGTTTCTTAAGAAAGAAGCGTCGTGGACGTTGGTTCAAAGTAGTCACGAAAACAGGCAAACTTTTCGGAGGAGAGGACGACGGAAGAAGCGCTAAAAGGGTTGTTCGATGTTCACCTACTTTTGCTTCGCTGGAAGTTGTTGGTGAGATTTGCCGTTGAGATGGGTCAAGACAGCTCGAGTTTTTCTTTTTGCGCAACATTTACCAGAGGAGCAGACACACAAAGATTGGATGTGGAAGAAGATTGGGAAATCCAGAAAGATAAGCGAAAAGGTAATGTGGCGGGGAGAGGTATGTATGAAGCGCCAAGGAAATGATCATGTGTAAACGATGCGTGAGAAATCTTTAATGAAAAATTCAGCGAATCACTTCCAAGCAATTGGATACCAATTTTCATGATTTCATCAACTGCAAATAATGTTTGGGCCTGCATTTTTAAAGCGGTCGATATTTTGGAGAAATGGAGAGTTTTAGGACTGGTTTCTCTACAGGCTTAGATTGCAAGGATTGCGTGTATGTATTGATCTAATTCTAATGTATTTGTTCTGGCAATTTGCCGAGACTTGTATCAGCAAAGAAGAACATGCAAAGATGTAGCATGTATGAAGAAACACGCGGGCGAAGGGCCGTACGTATGCGCAGTTTGTGTACACCAAATGAAATTGCCGCCGCGGTAGATTCGAGTGCATGTCAAGACGCTGTAATTTGAAACATGGAGGGCTTGATAACGGATTAGGCTTGAGATGTGTAATCTCTTAATTTTTAATGTCGGGTGTCTGAATTTTCAGTGATTGCGCATAGTATACGAACCGACGAAAGTCAAAGTTAACTTCGCAGACAGGAAAACAAACAGAATTTTTTTCTTTGTAGTCGAAATGCCACTTTGAAAAACGCTGCGCCGAGAAAGTGTAACGCTTGCCATCATTACGCTGTTCATTCGCTTGCATTAAACGAGGAGGATCAAAGGACCATTTGTGTTTGTATGTATGCAGGGAAGGACTATTTTGCTTTTTGCCGCCGCCACTGCTCTACTCCATTTCTGCTCCCAATATTAATGTAACCGGAAGAGGAAAAATACTATATGCATTTAAACTTTCTCCGTACATGTATTTTTGGTGGCAGTGAAGGCGAGAAAGCGCCGCATGGAGAAACGTGAACGATTGAATTAAATTGGTAGGCACTAGAAAACGATATTAGATTGGCATACGGAGGCTTATATTCCTGACCTGATTTGAATGGAAATTGGAGACATTTACTTTGTTCGACAACCGATGAAAAAGCCAATGTTTCTTCAACGCTTCGCTCGCGTGCATAAAAAACACTAGAGAGCCGAGACCCGATGGGAACGAGTAACTTGATGGCAACATTTTATACATTGGTAATGCACGTGTAAGGGTGCTGTGTAAGTAGCGGCTATTGTGATTTTGCTGACGCAAAAATTGGTTATTGGCCAACCAAATTGCACAGTATATAACGTATATTACTTACTGGCGATTGATTGTAATTGCCAGATTTTGGCTGGAATAAGTACATGGTTGTGAGAAAGTGGCAACTTGTGTAACAAGCGTTTGATTGAATTTCTTCACTTTGACATTCATAGCACTTGGTTATGTTGATAACCATGCAATCTTGTAATTTTGCAATTTATTACGAAATTAAGCACTATTTTGTGCAGCCGCTGGAGAGCGAAGCGGATGTGAGTCAAGTGAGCCAGTGGAGCAGTGGAACGGAATACGGAATACTTGCACCACGGCCGGCCGGCTTTATTGCTCAAGTTTCGCTGCTGCTGTTGGTTCTCTTGTGGCTTCTGAGCAAATGAACGAGGCGGTTCGAAACCAGGAACGAAACAACACAACTACTCAGGTCGTTGGTGGTAATAAACAAGAGGATTCATTGCATGTAATTACACACCGTAGATATACAATACGGCATTCAGAAGCGCTCCGCAGTAAAGGTAAGACCCGTAGAGGAAGGAGAGCGGAAATGGGTTGGCTCGGTTTACCCGATGAAACCTGGGTGAAGCTAATATACAGTTTTGCAGCTGGGATCTCAAGTTTCCTGTGTATCGTCGTCGTTTGTTTTTGAAAATTTGCAGTGTTTACCTGGGATCCATTTGTGTAAATTTATGCCGCTGCTTGCTGCTGCGGCTTTTGGGTATCTTGTTCCTCGAAACAAGAACGGAAACTATAGTTTGGTTGGTACAGCGGGGAATTTTGGTTTGCTGGAACATTACATGCATAATTTGAAAAGGAAGGAGGAAAAATATGCTCATGGGCTGTTGTTGGAATTTCGAGGATTTATTGCGTGTTCAGTAGCAATTAGCGACACTTGTAAAAATTCACCAAACCGACCGAGAAATGAATGCTGGCACAAACAAGGTTCAAATTACCGTGTATATGTGTGTACGACTCAGGCTCACAGCGCTGAGGTATGTGGAAAGTGTGGTACAAAGAAGGACGCGTATATATTTTGAAGGTACATTTCTGTACATGAATACGAATACATACAAGAAAAAAAGCGTTGTTATTTTTTACAACCAAATGCCTTGTGACGGAAGTAGTTGAGAAAGCCCGGCGTCCAAAAAAGACTATATAAAACAGCAATAAATTAATTCGGAACGCAAATGGCATTGGATTTCGTTTGATGCCATGCCAAGGGTATCTACGTAGTGAAAGTATACAATAATGGAGGAGAAACCCGTCAATTTTGTGTATGGGCCATAAAATAGACGCACGTGTCTATTGTCGGAGAAAAAGTGTATTTTGGAGGAATGTGTTCGTTTTGTGTGTGCTGATAACAACGATATTTGTTACTCGGGGAACAAAAACAGAATTGACTAGCGTCCGAGAATCATAAATAAATATGAAACATTGAAATTGTTGGACGGACACGTGGCCTTTTATTTGTGGAATCTAAAATAAGTATACAAGTTTTGTTCAGGTGAAGGGAATGATGAAGATAAGCTTTTTTTCTTGGTTGATGTTTTTGTAGCCTTAAGGTTGTTAGCAATATTAAAAGTTTTTTGGCGGGAACATGTTTTTATTAGCGCGGTGGCAGGAGGTTCGTCGCCAAAAGGCTTGCTTGAAAATGTAGAGGAAAAAGTTGGTTCTTTGAACGAATTCCTCAACACCGTCTTCTTCGGTCGGGTTCTTCGAAGTCGTCCGCCAACGCCTCTGCTGATTGAATTATTTACCTTGTTCAGAGCGCGAGTTTGGCAAAAAGTTTTGCCGGGTTCTTCTTCCGGGTATTACGGACAAGTTTCGGCTGTTGGAGGTGGAGGTACTTGGTAACGCATTGGCGCTTTGGCGGAGTAGCGGTACTCTGTACCAGGGAATAGAAAAACAAGACGGTACATAGAGGACGGCAGGATATGCGTGTGGATTCCGTGTCACATGAAATTAATCTCGGGGAATTAATTACATGGTGTAGCGACACTGTCAGGAACAATACAAACTTCCGGTAAAATGACAAGCCAGCGGCTCATGCGGCTCACTCGAAGCATTTGTCCTGCTGAGTGCCTGGGAACACAACAACGAGGAAAAAATGTCTTGTTCCCATACGGAAACATGTACTTGGATTTGCCATGTTGCCAATTCGAAGGCGGAGTATATTTTTTGCGATAGCCGGATTCGGATGAAAAATGGCTTGTTTAGCTTGCTGGACAATGGAGTCAGGAGACACGTGTGTCAGCAAAGTCGTTACAGAAAAACGTAAAGTGACAAGGCATGTAATGCCTCCAAGGAAAATATCGCACACGTCTCCACAGAGTTTGTCCAGTGGCCAACAATTCCCACGGTCCTCCAAAGTTTTCTTCCTCTCTGGAGACAGCCGCTACAACATCACTGACCCACTGACTTCGAAGAAGGGATAGGAGGCTTTAAAAATCGGTTCGCAAAGAAAATATGGCTCGAACGGTGGTTTTGAAACCCGAACCCATCCATAAGTACCCAAGCGACTTCCGAAAGGCAATGAATCTTGTGTTCTGGCTCGACTGCGCTTTGAGCAAAGGAGGAAAGTGGCAGTTGGAATCAGGCTCTTCTGAGCAGAGTCTCAGCAGAGAAAGTCGTTATTTCTCCAGCTATCAGACAACAACAGGACGGCAGTTACCCACTGGATTTACCAACTTACCCGCATTATCTACAAGTCTTCTTTCTGCCAAGATGAATGTCGTTGCAAATGCCGCCGTGATTTAAACCGCGAGCGGTTTAAACCCATTTCGAACCAACTTCTCCTCAAGTACTTCAAGCCATAAAACAATCTCTCTTTCAGAAGGTCATGCGAGTGTATAGGAAGACGTAGACCAAAGCCGCAGCAAGTGGCAGTCATTTCGACGAAATCCGGGTAAATAACGCCATAATCCACTTTTTAACAACGCAGGTCAATTTCCAGCTCGGAGGATGAACTTGAAAGGCTTTCATATCTCCATCACAAGGAGCTTAAGCTTCCAGCAATCCCATCGAAACATTGAAAGTTACGCAAAAAGCCATTGAGCGTAAAAGCAAGTTGGATGTAGCCCATTATTTGCAGGCTCTTCTTCGAAAATGGCTCCATCATGTTTTTCGCAGTGTGCATTAATGCTCGCTCACATTGTACTCACATTCAGCACTCTCTCCAAAACTGCATGTTGTTTTGCCTGTGCTACTAAATGGACCATTCCTTTTGCAATTGATTACAGCAGAATTTGCATCCAAAGTACCAGAGAGCAGGAGGAAGAATCGGTGATTTAAGCACATGTTCTCGTTCGACTGCAATGCGAAATTTATATAGTCGCAGAGATCAGAATACATTTCTGGATACTGCTTTTAAATTAGTCTGTAAACGGTACTTTTGGGCTGGAATGGAATTTTGATGAACGCCGCGCATGGACTAAAGTTTTTTTTTGAAAATAGGATAAAAATCAAGCGCGCACAAGTAACACATGCGTTGCGTGCAGAGAAATCTAAACAGGAAGCGCGCATACACAACATGGAATTAATTGAGCTTTTTAATTAGTAAAAAATTCAATTAGAAATGGCGATAAAATTTATGAGGACGGAACCTGTCAGGAACAGGAGGCTGGACAGGCTTGTTGGTCGGACTAAATTAAATCACGGCGCGCGGAAAGCAATTTGAACTAGTTTGTTTCTGAGGATACACGTCGTTTAAAGTGCGTGATTTGAATACCGCGCGCTTTTGCTCAGCGGTCAGCCAAGGTCTGGACTGGAACTCGAGAAGTTTTTGATCAAGTACGCAGCGTTAGCACGTAAAAACGCTTGGTGTAAAATCATAAACAGTCTGCGTTGTTGCTCCTGGTACTACTTTTTATACAGAAAATGATGAAGATTCTTGAAAACGCTGCCCGTTCACACTTGAGCACGCTTTTCCTCCATAAGACGGAAACAGGGCCAAGAATATTAACTAAGTATGGCGGACGCGGGAAATTTACAGAATCTGGCTCCGGAATTCGACTCCACGTTTTTGTTTACTGCTCTCGAACGTAGTATGGCGAAAATCTCTTTTTGCACGAATAACTTGCTCCGGCCAAAAGTTTTGAATTTTTTCCCAGAAAAGTTTTAAAAATTCCAGGTCAAAGTATACATATATAGAAAAGGCGGGGAAAGAGCTGGAAGGATTATTAACTTTTAAATTGCTTGTTTACATTAGGCGAAGAGGGAGGAGGGCTCAATCGAAGGTCTATTTTTGGCGCGCCAACTTTGAATTGTGACGCTGTCGCTGGCGCTGGCGGCGGACAGTTTAATTAACGAAATAGGCTTGATTTACGGCAGGGTGAAATATATATGATGTGTTGTTATTATTATGCCTTGATCCGAGTCATCAGTAGCAGCTTAACGTGAAAGCAAAATAACTCACGAAACCAACCTTCCGGCAAAAACCCAAAGAGAAAAGATACTTGTAAAAATATATACGACAGATTCCAGCGTGGGACAAACAAAAGCTGTGTGCATTGATTCTTGATATTTGTTCGGCAATGTTATTAAACGGTATGAGGACGACGATCTGGCAGGCACTGGCAGCGACATTCTCCTCATGAAAAAGGAGAGAAAGACATGGAAAAATTGGCGAAAAAAGGGGAAAGTCACTAGAAAAAGCATCTGCTCACGTAGAATATTACATGTTTATTTGCACACTTGAGCGGAGCCGGAGGGGAAATCGCTTAGTCTTTTTTGGCGGGAAGAAAAGAATGCGTAAGAAAAATGTGGCTTGCCTGAGGGTGACGGGATGCGGATCAACGGCGAAAGAATAATAGCGAAAGCGGGCACAATAGCGTAGGAAAAACTTGTTTCTTTGCAAAAGTCTTTACGTGGCGGAGGAACTGTGTTTGAATTTGTATGGAACCACACGGCAATATGTTTTCTATTCATTCATGCGTAAGGTAAAAAAAGGCTTGCAAGTCCCTCGGCGTGGTTCGATATGACTTTTTGTTTGGGTTCTCTCCAAGGAACTGGCTCAATGGTGCAGCGCCAACGGCGCCAAATTTAAAATTAGCACGCAGTCTTTAAGGAGTCTGTGGGAGAGGTAATTAAAAGAGCAATTTGTGTCGCCAAGACGGTAATGCAGTTGGAACGAGTTTCAGAGTCTTTTGGAAGAATCTTGTGGGAATTTGTCGCCTTGGAGTAATTTATGACTATGTGAGGTGGTTAATGCAAGAAAAGCATTGAAAAAGAGCAGCGGTAGCAACAGCGCTGTCAGCGACGACGGATGTCCTTGGGCGTTTGATAAATTTCAGAGTAATGAGGTAGACCGCTGATGGGTTCCATTTCCGGAGTTTTTCAAGCCTGCGCTCTGCTCCTCTCAGGTGCTCATTATTAGAGCGTTAAATCAATTGATTTGGTATGCACATAAGGGGGAGAAAGTTTTGGAATTTGTGTGTATGGGTACGCACAAACAAAAAAGTCTACTTTGAAGAACCATAAGCGCCAGCAGAACAGTCAGAGAAGACGACGACAAGAGTAAATTAAAAAGAAGCGAATCGTAAAATTACAATTAGGTGGGGAAAGTAAGCGGGAGAAAAAGTTTGGACTTGAAGAACATTTGGAGAAGAAGCGTTTTGGCCTGGACGTTACTATATTGGCTTTATGGCTGAGATCGGAGCTGAAGCGTGTATATTTGTATAAGCGGCTAAATTCCATGTAACGGGTGCAGACATTGTGTTGCTCCATTTGACCATATAAAATTGTGAGCCTCCAGGGAAATGATGCAAAGGTTATTGGTTATGATGATATGAGTTTGTGTGAGCGTATGTGGCTGCTGATTCAACGGCTGGAAGAGAAGAAAGGAAAAGTATTTTTGGTTCGAGGTAGAAAAAAGCTCAAGTCCCACAAGGAGCGGCTATAGAAGCGAAGAAGAAATGGTCGGTAATTTTTGATGTAAATACCCGGGTTTTACCTTCAGTTTGTAGGTAGGGGAACACGAGTTGATGCGTGTGGTTTTTGGGTTATCCTGGTCCTGGTGGAATTTTTCAAAGGCCACAAAAATTGCTATTGTTCTTACTTGCCAGACTTGCAGACTATTTGATGTAAAAAAGTCAGCAAGTACATGCATAAGTGCATATGACGTAAAAGTTTCATGGCTCTCAGAACATGTTCCCTTGGGTCAAGGAAGTCTTGGAAGTCTTGAATGCTAGAGGGTGCGTATGCTTTTGAGGAGCAAACAGGAAGAAATATGTGAAATGTGTATTAAGAGGAAGCAAAGTTTGCTGCATAATAATATTTTGCTTCTTAATTTCAAATTACAAGGGGTAATGAAAGTTGCGAAGACTATTTTGGCAGAGTCAGTGGAGATTTGGGAGTGAAAAAGTTTTAAATGGCCAAGTCGAATGTTTGGCAAAAGGACTTTTGTTTTTATGTGTGGTGAATAGGACCAATTAAAAGGAAACTTGAAAGTAGTAAGTAAGTGGAGGCCACAAGTGGAAACTGATCTCATTAGCTTGGCGATGGGATTCCAGCCGCCGGAATATACATTCTCCCCAATTCGCCACACAAGAACCAAAGACGCAAGAAGCACTTAAAACTTTCTCGACTATTCGACTCATTCTCACTCACACACACCAACTTTTAATCTTTCCGCTGGGAACCAGCGGACTTTGCCTACTTTTCCAGGACCTGGACCAATAGCCAAGGCAATCAGTTTCTACATAATGTGGCCCAGCTGTCGTATTAATTCGGCTCTCAGATCAACAATCACTCAGTCGGCAGACGGACGGAACTTGTGAGCAGTTTCAATGGACAAAGTCGATGGCGAAAGTCATCAAGTTGTAATTAATTCGAGGTTAGGCGAGAGAGAAAGACTTTGGACGTTAATATGACTTGAGCAAAGTTGCTTTTTCAATGGGAATATTGATACAGGAAATCTGTTGGAATAGTAGAAAAGTTGAGCGGAGTCTTGAACCTGCCTCATGATTGGCTCAGGTGAAAGTTTGATCGTAAAATGTGCCAATTTCAAATCAGTACGGAAATCTCTGCCCGGAAGTGCGGGCAGTAAAATGTCTGCAAGTCTGTGGCATACTTTTATATGTGCGTAGAAAATCGAAATGGAGGCTGCAAGTTATGTGTCCATCTAAAACCACACGAACGAGTACTGTTGTAGATAAGGGAAGGAGAAATCCCAAGAATTTATATTACGATAAGATTTATCCCTGCCTCAGGGCTTCAATTTCAAATGACTTATATGGACTCTCGAAGGTTTGCTGAAGCTTGACCGACTTTTTCCAGTCTGTGGTTGCGAAAAGGGCTGAAGGCTTGTGAAGCTGATGGTGAATTATAGATTTCCAGCAGGTATATGCATGTAAACGGTGTTGATGAGATTGAATTAGTGGGATGAATACATATCCGTTATGTTGTTATGTACTGAAGTGCGATTGCTTTCGAGGTGGCGATTTAAGATAAAATTCGCAAAACTGTATTTTTCGTAACCTTTAGTCTAGGCTTGGAAGCGACGGACAAACAAGATTTTGTGGATATATTCCAGAGGAAATAACGTTATAAATATTTGAGATTTGTATATACTTTTTTAAAGCTGTTTAAAGCTGGGAAGGAAGCGATTAGACAGAAAATGTGATTCGCAAAATAGCGACATCCTCCCATCGTCCCACTCGTCAAAGTGATTCGCTTTCCAGACGACCATGTAATCTGAAGCCTGGGGCGGAGCTCAAGTTTTGGCAACATATAAAACTCGGCGAGGTTCATGAAACGGTTACAAAACGGCTATATAAAATGCTAGCCTAGCGCCTAAAGCAGTTTCGGTATAAAACGGCAATTTGAGCACGTATTGTCAAATTAAGGTCGCCGTCTTGTAGTCCTTTGTGTGCAGAAGGTGAATTTAACGCTACCTTTGAGCAAAATCGCATTTCGGTGTCCAAAATTCAAGTCTAAAGACGACAAGACGGAAGGACATATGCGAAGGAGCAAGTCAAGCCGAGGGAGACAATGTTGACATAAATACCACGACTACCTTAAATTTTCATAAAACAAGGTTACACACGAGTGACTGCGTCTGAATTTCTTGGTAATC
>JAQGBJ010000204.1:0-54496 GCA_034698345.1 Sphaeridia pumilis
ACGGCATCCAAGTGGGCAACCATAGCATGAACCATTTTACCAGTAGTATTATCCCAAAACCGAATGTATCGATCCTCATGGGCTGTTATAGTGAGAGCCAGCGTGGGATGGCTGATCACTCTGTTCACACCATTACTTCCCTCACTTTCAAAACGTAACAGCTGCTTCTTAGTTTCCAGATCGAAGATTACAATTCCAGAATTATAAGCAACCACCATGTGAGCTGGATCATCTCTCACGAAGTCAACTGCTGTGGGTACTCCATCTGTTCGAAACCACACAACGGTTAATCATATCATGACAACTTAAAGTACATCTGCATTTTATGATTTCGTAGTGAGATATTTACCTGGAGTGCTACTGTATGTTTCTAGCAAAGGAGTTTTAGAAGTGGCGTCCCAGAGCCTGACTGTACCGTCTGCCGATGACGATAAGAATTGCATTTTGTGACTGTGTAAAGTAAGACCCCAAACCGCATCCGTATGATCACTCAAGGTTCGTGTAAGAATGCTAGGATCTACAAAAATCAAGGGAGTTAGTCATCCGTCATCCCATTCAACCTGCTACGGTTCTCTGAATCCAACAGGTTCTCTCACCGAATGAATCGTATGGATCTATATTAGAGTTTGGCAGTGTCCAAATCTTGATAGTACCGTCCAGGCTTCCAGAGTAAACTTGTTCACCAGATGCACTCATTCCTAAACACAAGACTGGAGCTGTATGTGAGCGAAAAGTGTACAAGGGTTCAACATCAAGCGACGCGTTCCTGAAAATTGACCAACGTCAGTTTCAACAAAATTCCGAAAATATCGTGAAAGTTCAGCATTGCTTGCTCACTTCTTAGCTGAAACCGTTTTTTGCAAGTTCCACATCTTGAGTGAATGGTCATCAGAAGCAGTAACCAAAACAGGTTCTACTGGATGAAATGCTAAAGCACGCACGCTATCAAAATGACTTCTTAGTGTGTATTTAGCCATCCATGTTTTTCGAAATGCTTCTTTATCAAGTGTAACCTAGAAAACAAAGCACGGATGTTATACGTCAGCGCAGCGTCAATAATTCAGACATAGCGTCACTTTGTTGACTCTTACATCCATCGTAACATCTGCATCATTGTTTACTGTTAACTGAGCCAGTTCTCCAAGGGATACATCATCGGCTCTGGCTGAAGAATAATTCCAATCTTCCGACTTGTCAGCTGCAGCTGCTTCTTCAGCACCCAAAAAGCTGAATTCGTTCAAAACCTCCTCCGTTTCGGCGTCAACCTCATCTGCATTCATAGACTGTAAACGAAAGAAATCAGTCAATGCTCGTACATCCATGTATTGATTCTGAAAACAGTTTGATTTGCCTGTATTTATACCTTATTATTCCTCTGCGTCTGTTTCAGATCATCTTCAACGTTATCATCATCATCCATGTCATCGTCATCATCAACATCCATTCCTCCAGACAAGAAATCAAAGTTTGCCATAACAGCAGATTCTGCATCAAGCATCATGGCCTCCGCTAACGACTGTCAACAAGTAACATGCACATTAATCCCCACTGAATGAGTTTACCCCAGAAGTGTCACACACTTAATTCACACTAAATACCTTCTTATTAGGGGGACCACTTCGACGACCAGACTCTATACTTGGTCTCTTATCGTTGCTAACCCCATTCTGTTCTGTAGCTTGCTTCTGACTTTCGGTAGTTTCTAAACCCAGTAAACTCTTGACTCGGTTGGAACGTACATCGATGATAGTTTCAGTATAACCAATTTCTTGAAGGTATTGCCTTAACAACTGTCGTCCTTGTTTCCAGGATACCTGGGATGTGATGGGCTCATCCGTTGAATTCATCAACTCTGCTGGTTCCGGGTCAAGCTCAGGTATTTTTCCACCTTCTCCTCCGGAATCGTTGCCATACTTTAGTCTATTAAACTTTGCTCTGAAAAAAGCAATATCACAATGATTTAGAGTGAGTCATCTATTATCAGTATGTCAACCATTTCTGACTTCTAATACACAATGTACCTTTCTTGCTTTAGGGCGTATTCCAACATCTTGATTCTTCTAACAAGGTCATTTTTCAAATTATCTTGACCTCTTCTTTCTCCTTGCAAGAAAGCTATCCGAGCCTGTAATTCGGCTCTTTCAAGCTCCCAGCTCGCCCTTTCCATTTCGAACCTGGCCCACTCATGTTGAATGAAATGAAGAATTCCCGGGATGGAGTAGCGGGGCTTGTTCGGATCGTCCTTGGTTCCTGAAACCATGGCTCCGGTTCCACCGTCTTCATTAGCAGCCCCACCTGGATATCTCATCCCCTCCAAGGCCCGGTTAAAGTGCTCTGAATCCGCAATGGTTAGTTTTGTTTTGGATCCACTTTTTAAAATTAACGACTTTTAGTACTGCTGCAAACTACAAGAGTTACAAACACTTGTAATTCTGTGTCAACTGAAAACTTCACTCAGTTCTAAGCTTCCGGTTCTTACCAAGAACTTGGGATTTAACTTCCCATAATAAGATTTCAGTTTAACTACTTTGAACAGCAACTTTTAACTGGAATTCTTTGCCTGAAAAACACAAACAAATCAACAACATTTTTCACAGGCGAAAAAGTCCTATTTGCTGTTCCCCTCATTTGGACAGCTTATGCACGATAAAGGCAGAGAGGGAACACCTTATAGTCTAATGACGTCATTTGAATGCATCTCAGCTCTATATCCTCAGCTCCACCTGTATTACATACAGACTGCTGCGATTGAATCTTCCACTGGCCCATGGCCACCTAGCGCTCGGAGGAGCAACTGCTTTTCATCAAGATCACCAGACCGGCAAACTTCGAATCGGTTGAATCAAAATACCGAAACTTGATCATTAACTACACGTGCTTTTGATTATATAATGCATTGATCGAAACATTTGATTTCAGCATAAAATATCAACGGTTGTTGTGCATAGTCGATTTCGAAATGTCTGGCAGTTCCCTGACAGTAAAATTAGGGTACGTAAATGCCCCGCTGAAAAATGGAATCGGAAGGTTCATCCCACAATGCCAGAGAATCACAATCAAGTTTTGCAAGGCTTGGGGTGGAAGTCAGGGTGTCAGGGACTTTATTCAGCACGATTTGGTAGATTTTGCTCGAAGCAACCCATTCTTGGTGACGTACGTGAAACCTAGGAGACACAGAAGTCCTGTCCTTGTTGCCGAATATTGTAAGCTTTGATTTCGCTTCGAAGATAACCGTGTGAGTATGAAGAATTTAACGCGCTTAGCTTCTGTTCTAGTAAATGGACACAGGGAATGGATGTCCCTTCAGAACATGAGGAGGGAAGAGATCAATAAATGGATCGAACACATGAAGAACGCCGGTGGTCAAGGGGAGATGATGTACAAGAGATTCCAAAGAACTGACACTCCCAGCATTCAAGGCCCGTGGAATCCATTCACGAACAAGAGCCCGGAGAAGTTTTCCGCCAGTTACCCTAACGTAAGAAGTTGATCAAAGTGAAACTAGTATGAAGATCTTTGAGTGATATTCAATTGACTATTGTTTGGGTATTTTTTGCAGGAGGAGTTTGCTCAAGTACCAAACAGACAGAAATCGGCAACGGAGATTTTATTAAAATACCACAAAGAGCAAGAGGGTGGTTCTTCAGCGCAACCTGGAACTTCGTCCTAGTCAAGCTACCAAGATTAGTTTTACTCAAGCCCGTAGCTAGCTACTAAAACTTCAAATGAAGTTTTGAAATTTTTCTATTTGATGAGTGGTGCCTCATTCAGTCTTAACTTACATAGAGTAAAAAAGTAGTTTTCTAAAATACATTTACTCCATGACTCCATGGCTCTTGACGTCTCTTCTTTACGAGTTTTTGTATTTGTAGTGTTACATCTCGCTGTGAGCTGAGTCTTCGGCGGGCCTCAAGTCATAGCCAGTGAGTTGACTAAGCTGGGACTTGAAGAAGTGGGTCTTGTCGTATTCATCCATTTCTTTCCATTCATTCCAAGAAACTTTCATACAAGGATAGCCGTAGCTCTCGATTATCCGGTACTCTAGGTTGTAGATACCTCGTAGGCGTCTGGTGTTTACTGCAAAGGATTCCCTGCCGTAGGTTTTGACTAGCACACTATAAAACAAACATTTCATCACATACATGGGTAAAATACCGTTTCGGAGATTCAGATTCATAATAAGATAAGAACATACATGGTGGCATCTTCTGCATCCGCGTGCTGTTTGATTTCCGAGAAATCCAAGTCGGCTATTACAACGGGAGACCCGTCTTTCCGGATCAAGACTACGTGATCTGCACAATTGAAAAATGTTTGTCTCATCAACCGATACTTTACGACACATGATCACAGGGTTTTGTTTTGCTTACCAGCAACAATGGTATTCACGAGGAGCTGGTCAGCTACATAATTTTCTCCACCACATGCAGATGATACTGCGTTTTTGAATGGCATATAGCTAGCCGATGACATTTGACGGTAATTGTCCAACAACACGTCCAACCATTTGTTCACTAGATTTTCAGAAGGCAGAGGCCCTTGGTAATTTGGATACAAGTTTTTAACTGCGCCGTACATGGTTAGAAGAGAATGACTACTATGCCTCGCAATCCATTCATCAAGCATAGGGACGTACGAATCCGCGAAAATTTTCTCAATTAGCTGTTGAGGGAATATACTTATAGCCAGCAGATCCAAGGCGGCAGGAATTTCTATCGTGTATTTCATCTGGAATAGCAGAATGAAGATTAATCAGCATTTGCCAAAGGCTGATTTTGATATTGTCTGTTCGCTATATCCTCAATATAACTCACCTTTAGCACCACAGGATGCTCCATCAGTAACGGTGCCAGCTTTTCCCAGTTGTCTGGTCGATACGACGTTCCAGAAAACAGCTTTATCGCGTCGAAGAACAGTGCCTCACTATTCAGCAGCACTGATGGGTCCTTCAGAAACAAATCTGTTACTTTCTCCATGTACTCGACATGTACAAATCTCTGTGAATAATATCAGAATAGGTGTTAAGGTATCAGGCATTTCTTGATGATCGAAGTGCTCGATTTTATGTTTCGATTAACCCACCATTCGAGACACGTGTGGCATACTTTCCAAAATTGTCTTCTTATCGTCCAAATACACTAGGTTGTCCAAAGCGGACTGAATAAGATCGATGTGAGCATTATTTTGCCTTCTTTGAAACTTCCGACATTTTCTAAGCAACAAAACGGTACTCCCAGCGGATAGTTGTCCCACAAGGCCACTCATTCTGTCAAACATTGCTCCAACGATGCGGGCATTATCGGGCATATATCGTGGAAAATCGACTGTTGCAACAATAAACTTAAGAAGCTGGAAAGAGTTCATTTCTCCAAGCTTATCTCCTGCTGCACAAAATATTTTCTGGAAGGTGCTATCTGGCAGCTTGTTGAAAGTCGCGAAATTGAGAAACTCGATCAGTTCATTTACATCACTTCGGTCCAACTGAACCTGAATCTGAGTCTCAAAAACAACTGGTAGAGCCATTACTATTGCCTCACTCAGCGGCGTCTTATTCTCCGGTTTGATATGATGGCTAAGCAATGCATGAAGATACATTACATGAGGTAAACCCATCGTATTCACTTGTTTTGAGGCAAGACGAAGTACTGCTTGCATTGTGGGGTTAGTTCCCGGAACATTCATAAACACCATCAACTTTATCACTGTCACTAAGTCTGGTCCTTCCATAAATCGACAGTACTTTTTCAAAGCCCGACTGAACTTTTGCATTCCGACAGAAGACCAAACGGACTTATTTTGCGTTTTCTCAAAGTCTGGCAACCTTGAAATACAAACATTCACATGTACATGTATATCAACAGTACTGATAACCTTGAATTTCTGACAGAAACAACGGAACTCACCCTTTTCGGATGAGATCGTTCAGTCTTGAAGCAATTGCACCCACAGCTTTACCGTCAAGCTCTCCTGAACTAAGCTCTACGAAATCGAGCACGTCGTCCACAGAATGAAAGTTCTGCAATTGATGGGTTATTGGAGAATCAGGAACAGCTCTTGCACGTCTCTGATCCAAAGAGCGGGTAAAATTAGGAGCTGGAGGCATCGGAGCATCTGAAACCAATCAAGATTCACAACTTTATAAAAGGTCCACCCGTTGAGTCTTGAGCCCTAGTTTGACGCCAACTGGTCTTAAATATATACCTTCAGCTTCTTTGTAAACGGGACCAGAAGAACTAAAACATCTTGGAAGCAAATATGTCTTTGAAGAATCCACAGTTAACCCCAATGCTGATATGCCCGGCAAACGAAATGTCGATAGATTTCTACAAAATGGTATAAATTGTGACATTGAAGCTAATTGGGGGAAGTGGATTCTAGATGTTGATCTGATCATTTTGAACAATTAATTAGCGAATTAGTTTCAATAACTTTTGACTTTAGTTTCAAACAGTAAAATTTCCCAAAATTCCGATCATAAGTCAATTGGATTTAGCAACGTTCGGGAAAAATAACAAACTACTACACGTGCGAAAGAAAATTTCTTAGATTTGGCGCCTGTAGTTGTCACTCGATGCTTCTTGTTTTCAATTCTATGCTCCACGTCCATATCAACCCAATGGCGCTCTTAAAACCATATATCTACATACCCCGGATGTGGTATATCCATGAGTTGGGATGTATGTAGCGTCGTTCTGCTTCGGCTCATACATATCGGTATGTTCATGTCGATCTTGGTTTTTGGGGAATCAAGGTAACAACACGTCTTGAACAATTGTTTGTAACTAAACAATAACAATTTACGATTGAGTAACCTAAGTTAAATCGTTGATCTGCAGTCTACGTCGAATTGAAGTTGGTAAACTTTGAAGTTGACAAGATTAAATTGAGCTAGTGACGTTACTGAGGTTCTGCTGAAGTGTGTTGCGGAGAACCGTTAAAATCAAAAAGATCTAAATCTTTTGTCAAGTTTTGAACTTTAATTATGATAGATCGTAGTCGTGAATGCCGTTGTATTTCGATCATGAAGAAGGAGTGATTTGTTGATCAGAACGTGGGTGTTTGATAGTTCTGAAGTTGGACTTGTAAATTATTTATACCGTGCGGCTTTTCAAAAACCGACTACAAGATGACGGAAAACTCAGGCTATCAAAATACTGGCACAACCGGAATGACATCAGCTCTGAGTCTTGCTGGACCAAGACCACAAGATATCAAGCTGTCTGAAGAACTCCGAGCGACACTTGAGCCACATGGAGTTTTTGAAACGGAACAAGAAATGGACCATCGAATGGAAGTTCTGAGTAAGCTAGATGCCTTGGTGAAAGAATGGGTTCGCGATTTGAGCATCAAGAAAAGTTTGCCTCCACAAGTTGCAGAGCAAGTAAGTAATTAGGGGCAGGGGAGCAATTGAAGTTACAGTAACACACATTTTTGACGTATTAATATATATACATCTGCTTGATGTAAGATATATACATGTTAATCATTATGTTCTGATTACAGGTTGGAGGCAAGATTTACACGTTTGGATCCTACCGTTTGGGTGTTCACAATAAAGGGGCTGATATCGACGCTTTGTGCGTGGTACCCCGCCACATTGACCGAAGTGACTACTTTGCGTCATTCTATGAAATTCTGAAGGAGAGATCAGATGTGACCGAGTTGAGAGCAGTTGAAGAAGCCTTCGTTCCAGTAATCAAGATGAAGTTCGACGGGATAGAAATTGATATGTTGTTCGCTCGGTTAGCACTGAAAGAAATTCCCGATGATATGGAACTTACTGATGATACTCTTTTGAAGAACTTGGATCAGAAATGTGTCAGAAGTTTGAACGGTTCCAGGGTCACGGATGAAATTCTTCGCTTAGTTCCTAACATTGAAAGTTTCCGGCTGGCATTGCGAGCAATCAAACTGTGGGCCAAACGTAAGTGACTCTTGGCATTGAGGTGGCAGCTGTTAGACGTCAAAGAAATTATATTTTCGGTTTTTAATTCACAGGTCATGGAATTTATAGTAACGTCCTAGGATACTTGGGGGGTGTTTCATGGGCAATGCTGGTAGCGCGAACATGTCAGTTGTATCCAAACGCAGCAGCTTCTACGATAGTTCAGAAATTTTTTCTAGTCTTCTCTAAATGGAAGTGGCCTCAGCCAGTCTTCTTAAAATCGATGCAGCAGCAAAATACACATAATTTTCCAGTTTGGGATCCACGGGTAAGACTTTATCGGATGATATAATCAGCAGGTAAAATGCAAGTTGTAAGCTTTGAGTAATTATTGATTCTTTGTAGGTAAATGCTGCTGATCGGTATCATCTTATGCCTATAATCACCCCCGCCTACCCCCAACAGAATTCTACATTCAACGTTTCTAGATCAACAAGGCATATTATGGAGCAAGCATTTGCTAAGGGTTATGACATTACAGAAGATGTTTTTACCGGAAAAGCAACATGGGGGAAATTATTCGAGTGGCCTAAGTTCTTTTCTTTGTACCG
Organism: Sphaeridia pumilis; assembly: GCA_034698345.1. Taxonomy (NCBI): domain Eukaryota; kingdom Metazoa; phylum Arthropoda; class Collembola; order Symphypleona; family Sminthurididae; genus Sphaeridia; species Sphaeridia pumilis. Next base: position 8,497 of record JAQGBJ010000204.1, read on the forward strand.
GTAAGTTGAGAGATAACTTCATTTTTAGTCTTGATTGGACGATTTCTGTTCTGGGAGGTTCAGATGTGCTAATGAAGAATTATTCTTTTGTTCGCAGGCATTTTTTAGTTCTAATAGCAAGTTCACAATCTCCTGAGGACCAACTAGAATGGTATGGCTTCGTTGAATCAAAGCTTCGGCACCTGATTGCTCAATTGGAACGGAATCAAGCGATCCAGTTGCTGCATATTTGGCCAAAATCATTTGCGCCAGTAAACCCTCCACCTGAAAAAGTTAACTGTTCTACTCAATGGTTTATCGGGCTGACATTCGCGAAAACTGCAGACACAGAGATGAAAATTGACTTGACCACTGATATCGCGAATTTCAAAAATATGGGTAAGTTTGTCAATTAAATTGTCCTACATTCAAAAGCAATCCAAAGATCTACATGGAACTAACCTTGCGTTTCCCTACAGTAACATACAGCGCTCAAAACCTGAAGATTCTGAAGGAGGGCATGGAAGTCGATGCTCAGTACACCCGCAGGAAGAACTTGAAGACGTACTTGAGTGAAGATATTTTGAATACTTATGGAAAGGTAATCAGATTGCAAGTAATGTCGAATAAAAATTATCTATTTCGATGGAAAGTTCTGATCAATATTATTTTTGAAACTTGCAGGAGGAGCGTGCAGAAAAGCCACTCAAAAGGAAACGCCCGTCAACCTCTGTCAGTGAAGATTCAACTCCAAGAAAGCGAACATTGCTTGACGAATCCGAACCTGATGTACGTGAACTATGATTTTAGCTTGACTTGTAGAACTAATTCTGATAAAGGTACTTATATAATACTTTTTCACAGTCTACTCTAAATGGAACAGAGTCTGATCTATCCCTCAGTGTAAGTCAGAACCAGGAGGATGTTTCACAGAGCGTAAGACAGATTTCCATCAATGTCACACATTCGACCTCATGAGTCTTAGATTTGTGTTTTTCACAGGAAACGAGCAACGGGAGCATACTTGACAATTCGACAACATATTTGACTGAAGAAGTAACACGAACGAAGAGGACTAATAGTATAAGTGGAAATGGAATCACTTCTGGTCCCCTGGAGGTGCCTTTTTAAGCGATTAAGGCTTTGTTCAGTTTGCTTATAGGGGCTTCGGGTTAGATGACTGGTAACTGAAGTATTTATTATTGTTTTGTACACTTTTGTAGACAGACATAGTAGTATGATGATTGCTAAGTAATCCATCTACCATCTCCACTATATGTATTGGTAGGGGCAGCGTGATAAAGATTCTAGTTAGGACTCTTTAAGACGTAAGTAAGTGAGACGCTCAATCGTAATTTTCTTCTGATGAGCACTCAAAAAATTTAGCTGTAATTATAACGACTGACAGATAACTCACTTGTTTATAGGAGACGGAGGCTGAAATTTTGTTGATAGGATTTTCGTGGACATTTGCTTGTAGATGGCATCTCAATGTGCATCATTTATGCAACGGGTTAGCTGGTTATTGAGTGAGTTGTTTGTTTCTGATTAGGATTATGAGCGTGCTGGTATGAACAGAAAGCCTCTATTTAAGTTCCAATCATTGTGAAAAAGTACAAAAAAATATTTACGTTAGTCGATAAAATTTTCATTTGACAAAGAAAAAACATAATCGCAATAAAAATCACAAAACCGCAAAGACTTGTTAATGTTTCAGATTCATAGCCGCGATGGCACACCTGTTTTCATAGATAATGTTTGGCTATCTTCAACCGTAGTATTCAAGTCCTGAATTGCCGGAACTGATACAATCATTATCAGTGTCTGTGAGCTACATTTGTGATATGGACAACACAGATGAACTAATTATTGGTCATTCTTTGTTTATTTCTTTGCAGCTGCGTGTGGCAGCAACGGGTTTCCCTATAGATCGGCTTCAGTCATTTCATTGAAGTCGTGAATGCAACATGATAGCCCTCGTTATTTACGCCGTAAGCAAGTTCTTCGGCATAGAGCTAGGATGGGGTCCCACGTTATTGGCGATGGCGACCATCGGTGGTGCATATTTTGTCAAGTAAGGTCAAATACAGAATTTACAGGTGCAAAGATACAACTTCATTCTGTAACGCATTTTCATGTTTCAGGAGCCGGAGAGGTGCTTTGAGTCAATGGAAGCAACTTAACATTCCAGGGCCAGAACCAAACTTTTGGTTTGGCAATGCCAAGGAAATGCCCTATGGAAGAGCTGTATGTTGAATGACTTCGAAGTCTATAAATAAGGTTGGAGATGTGTCAATGAAGTGTGTCTTTGCATTTAAAACAGGATATCATGAAAGTACTGCAAGACTGGAGCAAGAAGTACGGCAAAGTGTTTGGGTACTACGTTGGCTTGAGACCTCAACTGCAGATTACTGACGTCGATATCGTAAAAGAGATTTTTGTGAAGCAGTTTTCGAATTTTGTCAATCGCCCGGTAAGATAAACTCACAGAGCGCGCCTTCCGATTTTTTTCGTCAGAATTCACCCGACTTGTGTCTCATTCCTGATTTCCGGTTATGTAGGACACTCAGCAGATGGAGCAAAATTTGGCGCGTCTGCGAGATAACGATTGGAAGGAGAATCGCCGCATCATGAATCCGATTTTTACGACCAAGAAGCTCAAAAACGTGAGTTCCAGTTTTTCGAAATGTATCTTACGTTAAGTTGGACTACATATCTGATTGAGTCGTTTCTTGCAGTTGACAAATATGGTTAATGAAGCTGAAGAGCATCTATTGGAAATAATCGAAGAGAAAACCAGAAACAGCGAAGATATTCCAGCTTACAAGACCGCGCAAGGTTTGACTTTCCAGATCATTTCGAAGACGGCGTTTGCTATGGACGTGGACTGTCAAAGGAATGACGATGTAAGGTATCTTACAGAATATGTATCGATATTGGAATGAAGTCGAGGTTTTTTTCAATGCTTTGATGGTTTTTAGGATCCGTTTTACGTCAGTGTCAAGAATTGGCTCGCAGTCCCGTACAATATTCTCAGTTTCTTGATACTCATGTTCCCCGGGCTTCAAAAGTTCTTCAGATTCTTTATTAGGTTTGAGTCAAAAATGGAGATTTGGAAAGATATGCATGCACATGTCAGAGGTATAATCAAGAATCGGAGGGAGAATCCGGAGGTACTTTTACTTTTTGGTTTCTCTAATGAAGTTGCACAAGATTTCTGATTGCTAAATTTACAATAATTCTTGGCAGAACAAACAAGACCTGTTGGGTTTGATGCTGGAAGCTGCCTCAGGAGCTCACGCTGTTGACCACAAGAAAGAGCTGACCGCTGACATACTCAAAGAAGATGACGAAGTCGAAACTTCAAAGGTGGAATCAAAGCAGAGCAGGGCAGCAGGCTTGAAGTCTGCAAAGTTCCTGATGACAGGTATGATGTATGATCCCTATTTTCATTCTCCCATTGATCAAGGAGGGCATTTCTAATTTGTTTGGTCTTTCAGATACTCAAATGGTAGACAACTTGATCTTATTCTTGGCAGCTGGATTTGACTCTACTTCGAACACTATAGCGTTTGCCATGCACTTTCTGGCAATCAACCAGGATATCCAAGAGCGGGCATTTAGTGAGATCATAAACGAAATCGGTTATGAGGCATGACTTTTGAGCGTTCAAGAACATTTAAAAGCACAAAAACAGTTATTAATGAATTCTTTGAATCGACAGGAAATTATTTCTGCTGAGGACTGTAAGAAATTGAAGTTTGTGGAGCAAATCATCTTTGAAACTCTGAGACTGTTTCCGCCAGTTCCTGTGTAAGAACTTAAAGCTGTAATTTTGATTTGGTTTTGGATCATCTATTTGAATTGAATAATGCTTCTACAGTTTCCTCCATCGAGAATGTAAGAAGACGGTGACAATTAAAGGTATTACGATACCTGAAGGGACAGTTGTCGAAACGCCGCCGTGGGTCCTCCATCGTGACGCAGACTACTGGCCTGAACCGGAAAAGTTTGATCCTGATAGGTACAATCGACATCACGGGGCTCCATTGGTTTGCTGGAGTTAAGAGCAAGAATATGATAAATGCTTCTCTTTTCTTTTAGATTTGCCCCAGAAAACCTTACCGAAGTCCAGAAAATTGCGTTCGCACCTTGGGGAATGGGGCCTCGAATGTGCATCGGAGCTAGATTCGCACTTATTGAAGCCACTACAGCCTTGGCTAAGATCATCAGAGCTTATCGGATTGTTCCATCAGAAAACTTCAAGGTTTTTTAATGACAAAATTGTCTGCTGGTCTTAAAATTCCATTCAGTTCTAATCACAAATCGGTTTCTGTTTCAGCACGAACTCAAGGTTTGCGTGAAGAACATTTTGCTGAACCCAGCTGAAGAGATTTACGTGACGATGATAAAACGCGACTAACTTTTATTTTTACCTTCAAGTTTGATTTCTAACCTTGTTCAATAAATACAACAATCATTAATGAATGATTAATGTATGTATGAATGAACATGAAATCAGCAGCATTTCTGCTTAACAAGCGTCGAACGTTTTCCATCTGGCCATTACCCATCGAGAAAATACTCGAAAGTCATTGAAAACATTCATCATTGCCGCGAGGCGCGAGTATGAAATTGCTAGCCACGTAAACAAATAAAAAGGTTGTCATCTGTTGCTGAGAGTGAAAATTCATTTGTGATACCGGTTGTTAGGAATTCCTGATCCGTATTTCGTATTGTGAAGAAATTTATTCACGTGAGGTACGATTTTGAATTTATAAAGTACCTTAATACACGTGTATGATGATTTACAACTTGATATAGTGGGAAAAGCATTGTCAAATATCATTGTTTTCAATGCGGTTTTTGCAGATTGATTCGGATAGCAAGTGATTCCGGTTGTGGTGATAAAGACTGCTTGAGCAAATAAAAATGGGGTTGGACCTGAGGGAAAAGCAAATTGGTAAGAATCAAATTATATTTAAAAAAATTAAATGATTTCGTATATCCATTCGCGTATTGAGAATCGAGAAGACAGAGGATGAGTAATGACTTTACTCCGTTTGTTCCAGCTAATATAAAGCAAATGCTGAATCTGAACCAGAATGTTGGAAGACCCGGGTCAACAGAGCCGACATGGAAAGTTTTAGTTTATGATAGAGATGGCCAAGACATTCTTAGTCCAATTATGAGTGTCCAGGAGCTCCGGCAGTGTGGTGTCACTTTGCACATGTACGAAGTTGATTGTTTGACTTTTGACCTATAGGGTTTGTGGTTTTTAATCTAATGTACTCGATTACAGTTTATTGCATTCAGAACGTGAAACTATACCAGATGTGCCAGCCGTATACTTTTGTTCGCCAAACGAGAATAATGTAGAGCGCATTTGTCGAGATATCCAGGTAACCAGTTTGCTCAGGGGTATGATTTGCTTGACGCAGCTTCAGACTAATGTTGATTTGGCTGATTTTAGGCTGGACTGTACGACCTGTATTACTTGAACTTTGTGACTCCTATTTCAAGACCTCTTATTGAAGAATTGGCCAATACTGCTTGGATGGCCAATGCTGGAAACAAAATCCAAAAGGTGGGCAGATTTCGTGTCAGAGGATATGCACTTTCCAAGCGTTGCATATTTATAATACTGAATGCTGATTCTTTTGACAGGTTTTTGATCAGTACCTGAATTTTATCACTTTGGAATCGGATATGTTTGTACTCAAACATCACGATGCTCCACAAATATCCTTCTACTGTAAGCTTTCATTGCCATGTTTTTTACGAAGTTGAAGCAGATAAGCTAATGAAAGTGGTTTTTCCAGCACTAAACAGAGGGGATGTTACGGACGTTGAAATGGAGCAGATGCTAGATACGATTGTGGACAGCCTGTTTTCTGTTTTCACTTCGATTGGTGTTGTTCCTATAATTCGGTCTCCCAAGGGAAACGCTGCAGAACAAATTGCTGAGAAGCTGGACAAGAAAATAAGAGACAATTTACGTGATCCGCGAAGTTCCCTCTTTTCATCAGATCCTCTTTCTTGGTCACAGTACACGTGAGTGCAAATATTGGCAAAAACACCAGTCAACCGAATTTGATTGATGAAATTCATACCGGACTAACATATTTTACTTTGCAGGCATCAGCGTCCAGTTCTGATCATTTTTGATCGTGGAATGGACCTCGCTACACCACTTGGCCACACATGGACCTATCAAGCTTTAGCGCATGACGTCTTGGATATCAGCTTGAATCGAATCAAGTTTGTGGAAAGTGATGACAGTGACGAAGCCGGACCAAGCCGAAATGCGCCCAAAAACAAGTCTTTTGATCTTGATGATCGAAGAGATCCGTTTTGGGCACAACACAAAGGCAGCCCGTTTCCAACCGTGGCTGAAGCTATACAGACTGAATTAGAAGAGTATAGAAAGTCAGAGGATGAAATTAAAAGGCTCAAAACCACAATGGTAATGACAAATCAACTTAATGAGCAATATGTTCACGTGGTGGTCGAAGCTTACAAAATACCTGGTTACAGGGCTTGGATGGCAATGCGGATCTGGCGGACATGGGGTCGGATCTCCTGAACGATAATACTGCAAAGCTAACTTCTGCCATATCGTCTCTGCCACAGCTATTAGAGAAGAAACGGCTGATTGATACGCATACTTCTATAGCCACAGCCATATTAAAGCACATAAAAGACAGGAAGCTGGATAGACTATTTGAGCTGGAGAGTAAAATTGTTGGCAAGCAAGCATTGGATCGTGGAGTATTGGACACGTTACTGGATAGAGAAGTTGGAGATCCGGAAGACAAGCTTCGGTTTTTCTTGATCTATTATCTCATGCTGGAACAAACAATGCCTCAGGTTAGTGAAAATACTCAACTTCGCACTCTCCCACTGTTAAAAAGGCCTCTATGGTAAATCTCAATTTCTTGTTTTCAGAGTGAACTCGACCAATTTACATCAGCGCTAGAAAGTTGTGGTTGCAGTCTATCAGCCATCAACTTTGTGAAGAAATGGATGTAAGAAATTGTCTGTCTTGGACTGTATATATGTTTGCGAATTGCAAAACTGAGATTACTAATTTTACAGTTCATTCACTAAAATGGCATCAATATCCTCTACAACTGCATCGGCGAGTACTGCAAGAACGCCGGCATCGATGTTTAATAATCTTAGTTCGAAATGGGTACCTACATTGATGGAAGGCGTGAGAAATCTTGTGTACAAGCGGCAGGTTAGTCAATTGACGACAAAATGCATGCAAACTGCAAAACACATAACTTCATTAATTGTATTTGGTATTCTCCATAGAATCTGCCCTTGACTAGGATAGTTGAAGAAATCATGGAGGGTAAGGTGACCCAAGAAACAGAAGACTTCCGTTACTTTGATCCGAAGGTGCTCAAGCCTAGTACTACAGCTCCCAGAGGAATCCAGTACCAAGATGCTATAGTATTTGTTGTAGGAGGAGGAAACTACATAGAATATCAAAATCTTGTTGATTTTTGCAAGGTGAAGCCTGAATCAATAGATCAAAATGCATATCCCAAGGAGGCACTAACAGTTACTTCTTTTTTGTAGACCAAAACCAGCGCTGGAACGCCAAAACATGTGGTTTACGGTAGCTCAGTTCTGAATAACGCATCGCAATTTCTAAAGCAGGTAATTTCACTTGTCTCATTCAGTACGTCGTTAGTGGTGAATATATTCGGTGAATCTGATTTATCTTTTTCAGCTTTCCCTTCTTGGAGAAGAACAGCGTTGAGTTGATGCTAGGCTATTGAGCAGATGGTTGTTTATAGTATACTCGCTCCGGAATTCATATAACATATATATATATACATTATATACATAGTATCGTTGATTTAATTGGCTACTCATTTCTTATAATTTTCTAAACGTTCAGAGTTTGTAAATGAACAGAATTGAACATTACTGAAAAGCTCAAAATTGACGCGATTTTGTGGTCTTGATTTTTTATTACGTAGCTTTCAAGCTAACCTGCAAAAGCCCGCCGGAGGCGCATGTTACTGAATTCATGATTGTAAACTTATTTTTTTCAAAATTTTTCACACCGGCCAATAATTTATTCATCTCATATATTAAGATATTTTGGCTGGATCGGCCATCTCGGCATAAGTTATTGTAACAATTTTAACGTCATTTGTAGGTCACAAGTTAGGTGCGTATTTCACAACCCGATAAATGAGCGAATATATCACATTACACACTGTGCCCTGGTCAAAGTGTCGAAATCACCTATAAACTATTCCAAGCAGTACTCTACACAGCTTAGGTGTACATCTCGAAACGATTTTCATAATCAACAAAATAATAAACGTTTTAGTGCATTTACAGGGTAATAACACAACAAGTCTTTGTCGAAGAAGACATATTTTTACCTATCGTTCTAACTACACTTGTGAGTAAAACAAGTTGATGAGAGTCGTCACTTTGTGCATTTCATGTGAGAAGCCTAGCAGTATCATAGGAGCACTATATCTACCTACAGTCTAGTAAAGTTTGCACATGGTGGGTTTACAAAATTTGGCATTAAGTCATTGGTACCGACGTTTGGACAGTAGTACAGGGTTGCTGAAGGATGATGCGTCACGCGTGTGTACTAACTGCACCCGCAAGCGTCCACGACCATTTCGTTGTAGTTCTTGAGGACAATTTTGTCTGAACTATCCGTGTAAAGCAGTGAGAGCGAAGAGTATTTGGTGGGGACACAACAAGGGGGAGGGACTACTTGGGGGGTCATGGAATTAACCAAAGCTTGTATGACCGCGTGGTTCGTCGCGTTCAAATGGTCAGCCATGGGAAATGGACACTCTCCTGCACAATGGTACGCTGGATACCCTGAAGAGACAATAAAAGTTTTTCATCAAAACCAGATTCAAACAAGTCCAAGCTTATTGGGATTAGAAATATCCGGATGACTTACCAGGTGGCGCAACAATCCAGTCATTCCAACCCACGTCAGTAAAATCAACAAACATTTTGTGCCTTGAGCACAAATTGCGCTTCTTGTTTTTTTGCCTGTGAGCCTTGCGTCTCTTACCGCCGGCATTTCCTTGAGGATTTGCTGCTCTGTAGGCCCTCGATAGGGTTTTGGCGTCTCGCTGCTTTTTATTCAGACCGTCGTCAGAGTAGGTGAAAAGCACAGGAGCGGTTTCTGATGAAACACTGTAAAATTAACAAGTTTTAATAAATTTTACTGTTTAATTTTATTTCAGGTTCTTTAGTAGACTATCTCTAGTCGGATGGTTTCCTCTACGCGATTTCTGGTTTTGATTTTCTTGATTGAATATGAACTGAAGATACACAAATTCAAAAAACACGGTAGTGGAGGAATCCATTAGGCTAGCGACAGCTAATAACGTGCAATCCATCCTACTCTTACCTGTCTTCAGTCGCTACGTCTCGTCTCACTCTCACATGGTTCGGTCCAGCTTGAGCCATGACTTCACCATTTGGATGAACAACTTGGATCACCAGCCCGTGATTCTTTTTCGGATTCTGGATCCATCGAGAAACGGCGGGAAATACATCCAGGGTGACCCAGAAACTGTCATCTTTCCTCTTGGTCAGGTCGATCAACTTGGAATCGATTGGGTGCATGATGGGCTCAGACTGCTGGGATCCTCTAGGTGGTTTGATGACATCATTCACAAGGATCCTGACTGTTGAGTAGCTGCCTAACGAGTCGAGGTCCAAGTTATTGATTTCGACCACGTTGTCTGGTCCTTCTGTCGTTGAATCTTCGGAAGCTTCTGTCTTCTTATTGAAGTGTACCCGCAGCTCAGCGCCAGTAACCTTTTCCCTTTCAGGGATTGACGTGACGTCAAACTTGACTCTCGTGCTACCCCATTCGACGTCAGAACTTTCAGCTGTAAACCAAAAAGATATTAGTTATAAAAACTTTTAAAGACTGCGAAAACTGAACAAAATCTTGGCAACTTACGATCATGGTAAAAGGTTCGGACGGTATTCGCGGACTTGGTATACCGTCCAGGTAAATGGAGATTTGAAGTCTTCAACTTGTTCCCTGTCTGGGCTTCATACAGGTCAATGAGATATTTAGGTATCTGCAAAAACCAAGAGCAGGGATAAGTAAGTACATCAAGTTGAGTTAAAGTCACTGAGTAATTACTCCACCAAGCAGCGCATGCTCCGGTCATAAATTCTTCCGTGGAACGTAAATTTAGCCATCGAAATGGTCAATAAGGAACATTTGATATATTGTGGTACATTTCCCCATGACACTCGCTTGTAAATCAAGGACTGACTATACATTTTGTAAATGAACACCTTTTGTCTGGCTGTCCATAAAGTACACGTACCGGTTAAAATTCATGCATACACTTATTGGGCCATTAAGTTTTTACAGCGGTTCAGTTCGAAACAGACAGAATGGTTCCAGCAAAACTGTAGTTTTGTGTGTGGACAGGAGCAGCAGGCAAAGTCGTTTTATAACTTCATTCATTTACCACTCGACTATATCTGTCCTTGGACCGCTTGCTGCATAAGCAATTCAAAACCAAGCCACTTAATCCATTAAGGGACGCCGGTGCTGGATTTTGGTGAGCAATTTGACAATCCTACAAGGGTTTTTGTATTTGAATGAACTACAACAACACGTTCCTGGTAGGAACTAATCCACCTCGATTCACAGATGTATGGACAGTATGGGCATCAAGGATCTACTGACTGAAATGTATACGGGAGGGAACGCAATAAATTGGTGGCGCACGTTATTCCAAGAAAATTTAGATATTGATAGCCCTCCTCGAGGATAAGATTACAATTCTTTTGTACTTCCCGCAGCTTAAGCATGTATTTCAACAACACCTGAAGACCGGGAGCATCGCAATCAACGCTTTGATTATCACTACACACTTTTAACATTGGCGGTAATTACCTTAAGTGGTCGGAGACGCTTCGGCGGTCTCGCTGGCATCCCCAATAACTTTAAAAATTGTGACTCTAATCGCTGTAGTACTTGAGGCTCTACTGTCCTAGTTAGTTCGATATGACTATTATCTGCAAAGACACAAAAAATTGATAGTTAGACACAGTTGAACTTGGTGATATTCTAGCCCTCTCAACTCTCAACGTGAAGTGAATCTCACCTGTTAAATGAATAGAAGCTTCTGAAGATAAACTATTTGGACTAAACACTGAAGACACAATTACTGGGATGAGTACCACGGACAGGACTAATTTGTACAGCGCCATTTCGGCGTAATGGCTCCAACACGGACGGGTTCTTCTCGTCGGCCTGCAATCAAATGATACACTGTTAGTCAATGTTGCTCAAGACACTGTTTAAATGGATATTGTCATTAAAGGCATGTCGTCACAAATACACATACTTCTTGTGACACCGGAACTAATGGAACTAATATCCTACGTCACAACTTCAACGCTGGCTAATGTTATACACATCAAAAGAAGCTCTGGACTACAGATCCGACAATCAGCCAATATCTTTTAACACGCTCAGGTTTTTCCTATAAGGATCTGACAAGCCGAACCCCCAAGAGATTCAAGATTCTATCGTAGAGATTTACCTATAATTGAAATTGGCTTTTGCTACTTTTACAAGATCACTTGCAAACCCGTTTAGATACACGCAACTCTGCTATTAGAACCGGGAAAACCTTGTAGTAATTCTCTGGACTTTGTGTTTACGTCTCGATATACCCAAGGGAAGTCCAGGCTACTCGACCCACTGGCCAGAGCTCACTAATTGTGTCTAGGCGGGAAATACGCCAAGTTTATACCCGGATATTTTGAACCAAGATAGAACTGATGATACTAGTCTCGGCTGGAACTATCACGGACCTCGGGCTGGACAATAATAACTTTTGGTCGTAAACTTTTCTTTGTAGCCCCAAGCGAGCCACTAATTGCTCTACTCGGGGAAATTAGACTTGTTGACTCCGGTCGATCAGGTGGTGGTGGTGTGTTCTTGAAAACTGGTATTGTACGACCCTCAAAACACTGGAACACCTGGCGATACCCACGCAATATATCTTGTCACTCTCCGACTCCTCTCGGATCATCCCTAAAAATCAATCTTTTCCATCTGTCCTCAACCAGGGAAACATTGTAAACTTTATGAAATCTGACCTCAGAAGAACCTACAAAAATGAGTACGGTCACGGACCGTCGCGGTATTGTTGTTGCGGATGATATTCCTTGACAACTATTACAGGTGCTACAGAAAAGATGCCAGAAAACTGCTCTGCGCTCGTTTCAAAAGGACACAAGAGAAAAGGTTAAAAGAGATACATCAACTTGTTGAAAACTTGTGATCTTTTCAAAAGTCCTAACAATACAGGAGGTAGGAGCTAAAAGTTTATTGTCTCACACAAGAAATGGGCTGAAGGGTGGTGGACATTTGTAGACGAACAAGAGGACAAGGAGAAAGAGAATGCCACGACAAACTATCTACATGGGATTTACAGTCCAACAATAATAACCCACCTGCTAAATAGGTACATCTCATAATAATAAGCTGGTTGAAAGAAGATCTGGCAAAAGGTGGCGGTGGACCCAATAAGTACACACAAACCAATACTCAATTTACCTGTACACAAAATCTCGGTAGACTACTTGGAATCTGCTGAATATTCATACATATTCAACATGTTCCTTTCAACATTGTTATACTATTTGAACCGTATATTTTTGGTAGTTTCATCTACGCCCACGTTACATTTATAAATTATTCATTCTTCAACTTGGTCAAACTTGAAGCTCAAGTACGTGGGAGGAAAGGGTGCAAAAAACTATGCTAACTTCAATCAACACAACTTCCCTTGAAAACTATAGGAAACTCAACTCTAAACAACTGAAACCCAATTGCAAAACTTATGAATTTAGCAGAAACTGTAATCAAAACTTGATAATTTACCTTAAAATCATTTTTATTTTGTAAATGTTATATCCTTCCTTCCGTAGAATCCGCAAAATGTAAACAAGAAATTTGGTGAAAATCAACACCAAATGATGCGAGTTAATTTTCACACACAAAACAACAACAACAAGTTTGCAACAGTTTTGAAATTAGCGCGACACAACGTTTTCTTCCAGTTCTCCTCCCACTCCTGCTAACCGAACGAGGATAAATTGCACTCGATGGTTCGGTGTCACCTTTACTCGATGCTCGCACATTGTTTACGTTTGGGTTTGTTTACTTTTCACTACTCCCTACTGAATGCGCGCACTCGTTATATTTTCCAATTTCCGTAAAAGACTTTTCACCATGTTATCAAATGGAGAAAGAACTTTTGTACATCCTTCCACACCAACGACGGACAACTTTGATGATGATGCTTTCACAGTCAGACTCCAACTGGCTACGATTCAAGCTGAACAGGTAAGTTAATTGTGGTGTTGCTCGTCTCTGGCTCGAGCAGATTACCAGAGGCTGCTTGCTTGAGGGAACGAGAAGAAGAAGACCAAGTTATAATGCTGCACTACGTTTTCAAAGATGATTTTACTCCATCTACCTGTTGCAGGTAATGTACAGCTTGAACCTTTCAAGTTATGGTCTTCTGGCTATGGGCTGCTGGCGATTATAGATTGCTTGAGGGGAAAATATTACCAAGAAAGATTCTTCCCACCTTATGGAGATGGGTTATGGGCATATGGATCTTAGCCAAGAATCTTTTCAAGACAACAAGACGACGGCACTTTGAAACTTGGGGCCATGCTGTCTGACGGGCCAAATGGAAGAAGCTCGCAGGTGTCAGTTGGTTAAACTCGACCAACTTTTGCACAAATCACCGGATTACAAAGAGCAACATGTTACTTCCTACTAGCTAACCAAGATGTAGTTTTGCAACTTCTCCAGAGGGCGCTCATGCACTCTGTTTTTTTTCAGCCACCGTCCAGAGTACTTGAGACCAGAGCTTCCACCAACTTCGCTTATTTGAAAGTTGAGTACAGGTTCTGTTTTTCGTCTACTGTGAATCATCACAAGGTTCCTTCTTTTGATTTTTCATCAAGACTCGAAAGGTACGTGGAGGATAATTACGGGGTCCGGAAAATGTACCTTGTGTTATATGACGACGGCATGTGTTTCTTCTCCTTCAGATTCCATAAGATTCCCAATGGGCGCTTATGGGAATCACGAAAAGGTCCATTTACACAAATCTCTTGTTCTTCTTCTGCTTCTCCTCCTCAAGAAGATTCTTGATTCTTGGTCGTCCTCTCTCCTCTAGTTTAGTTATGTTCGTGGCTAATAATTTGATGTGGTTCGTGCATCAAAAAGAATGCGGTGGGAACCGGCGGAGATAATTATGCGGCAACAGCAACGTAACATTCAACAAGACAGACGAGAAGATAATTGAGAAGTAGACGAAGACGAAGAAGAAGAAGCTCAAATCCTGGTGACATAGCCCTTCAAACACGGTGGCCTCAAGCTTTAATGGCACTTGAGATTTACTCGACATTTTTCCTCAGTCCATCCAGATTACTCTGTTGACTCGGAGAGCTTTGAAACAGGTAAAAGCTGGACATTTCAGCCCCGAGTTTACATAATAATGTCGGTCTTTTACAGCTCAATAAGCCGAGATGATGATGACGATGATGATGATGATGACGGGGAAAAAGCTGCAATAAAATTAATGGAGGAAAGTTTAGAAGACTTCAATAAGTCAGTCGAGCCTCAGCCTCAAGAAGGATGTAACAGCGATCACATACATATAGTTGTTGTTGAATATGGAAACCTCCGGAGATTGTAAATTGTAATGGCTCTCTCTCTCCCTCTGTAACAACAAGATTATCATTTTTGAAATTTCAAAACTTTAATGTACTTGCAGGTTATGAGCTTGTTCAAGGCCTTTTTGGAGTCTTACGTGGAATGGATGAATGAGGGCCTTGTAAACGAGTTTCCAATATGGAGCACAGGTGCTAATGGGCCTAATTACATGAAGGTATTCCAAGTTGTGAAACTTTTCACTTGCTGAGCTAAATCCAAGCTTCACACTCAGTCAGAGCGCACTATCATCAACATAAGGATGACATGGTTGTAAATTGGGCGGAAATTAGTCGATGACGACGATGAGGCCTCCATGATTGATCCTAGAAGGACTTGTGGTATTTTCTCACGTTCTCTTCTCAGCTAATGGATTCTTAGATTACGCGAGAATTTCTACTGCTTCTTCTCCAGGGCTGACCACTCCAAAGTTGACACTTTTGGATTCTTCTCCAAGAGTAATTGACATTGTCTTATCCGGCTCTCGGATAAGCTTCAAGAAGAAGAAGCACTTATCGCCAGAGTTAATGATGCGGAAAACAGGAAATGGACCCAACTCGAGGAGCTCGCTACTACTGGAACCTCTTCTGGTGGCCCTCTCTTCTGATGATACCTGATACATTATCCAGGTGGCTTTTTTGAGAAGGAAACGCTGTGGAGCAAAGTATATTATTTTGTATCAATGGAAAAATGTATGGCGGAAACCAAAAAGACTGCATATAATGTATCTTACTGTGTTATGTTTGGTGGACAGTTTCCGAGAAACCCATCAAGATATTGTTTTTGAGTCGGTGTTATGGAAGAACTACCTGGGAGTTCCTGGGAGTTCCCAATTTCCACAGGATAGCGGTTAATTGCTCAGTGTTTTTCAAGGACCCAAAAGGCCTACCGCCATTGCCGACTGGAGAAGAAATATGTTGGTCCATGAGTCAATGGGCCTGATTCTGTCCAAGTTCTTCTTCAGCTTGCTAATGGAGTGTCAAGTCTTGACGAATTGATTCATCCGTCCGCCGCGATGTAGGAGCAATATTTTGATGGTTTGATAGCCTTAAATTCAAGAGGAGCGGGCTCTCACTGAAGCACTCGGTCATTGAGTTGGAACACGTTTTTCTCTATGGTAATGAACCGGACGAATGACAAGGTAAAAATGGAATTCGGTCATCATTAGTGTGGGCTTTCGGCTTTTGTGGTTACAAGAAGAGGGATGCGGGTCCAGTTGCGTCGTCGTGGAACCTTTTGATCATCGAGAAACAACGTGTAATTTGCCTTCAATTTTCATTTGAGCCATTGAGTTTTGGGATGATGACAGAGTATTTACGGCCATTTTCCCACCACCACCATCAAGTCTGGATAAAAATGTAACGTCAGCGTCGTAACATGAAATCAAGTACAAAATCAAAAATCAACGTAATTTCATGCCGTTCAAGGCTATTTCCTTGTGCTCTATGGATTCCTTTTGAACGATGGCAAAAAAATAGTGGCGTGATTTACCTGTGAAGAATATACTGTATAGAAATGTATGAATGAAAAGGTGTTGGCAAACTGACCCCTCGGTGGTAATCGTAATTGGCGCGCAGGTCGTAGGCGGATGTTTTGGCAAGCAAAAAGTTTAAGTAATAATATCGGTCGAATTATTCATGAGTTTGCCTTGGCAGACATTGTGGCAGCAGAAGAGCAAATATTATATTTACAAGAAGAAGATTATCAAGACGAGATGATAGCTTTAAAAAAGCTTTTGTGAAGGAAGATCAGGTGCAAAATACAAGTGAAGTTATTGCGAGTCCGCGCCCCTGCTCCGCTCCGCACAGCACAACTCGGGCGAAGAGCAGTGCAAATGCGCAGTTTGTGTGTGTGCGCTGGGCGTTAGAGCCTCTTTGCTAAATGCTCGCTAATTGAATTCTTCTAGTAATTTTTGCGGATGGTGACTAATGCTAAGTATATTTAGGTTGGCTTGGATTTGTTGTTTTACTTGTTGAAATGCTGTATGGCGACAGGTAGAGGAGAAAAGGTCAAATGATTTTGTAAAGTGCTGAAAAGAGATGGATTTTCAAAGGTACCTGTTGTGGCTTTTTGTCTTACTTTTGGATGAAAAGGATCTGAAATTCCTTAAGGGATGATCATGAAGGACCAAAAAATATATATGCTTTTATTATCAAATTACACTGTATGTATATGCATATGTTATTATGTTATGTTGAGGATGCAAGAAGAGACACAAAGTCTGAGGAGGATCAAGACAAAAAAAGTATCAAGAAATGTCACAAGTGGTGAATGTGTCATGACTATATTTTGAAGAAAGTTTCATCAGGTTTGTCAACTCTTGTTTTGTTGCTTTTAGAACCAAAGGCGAAAAAAATAGTGGAAGGCATAAAAGAAGAAGGAATCTCATATATGATGACCTGCTCTTCTTGGTTCTTGTCTTTTTCATTGATGATTCTTGTTGTCCAATAAGTCAAGACGAGAAAAAGAAGGAGAGGAAAGGAGGTTTACAATTATAGAAAGAGGAATTTTGAACGTAGGTGGTCAATTTGGGCATGGAAATTCAACAAGTTTTTGCAATGGCAAATAAATGGATGAGGAAGAGGAGGAGGAAATTAATTGTGTTTGTGTTTAGACTGAGAGGCTTGCTTGTCAAAATGGTTCAAAGTTTTAAAAAGCTTTTGGAGTATATAAACTAATGGTAATCCATGTGAAGAATTTATAATCGTTTTTCTGTTCTATGATTTCAGTCCAGAGTTGCTTCTCGAAGAAAGAGCCAGTCAAGATTGGATTAGAATCAAAAGTGACTGATGACGATTATTTTAATTCAGCCACTTTGATGGATGAACAATGCCAGTTGAACAAGATCAAGTCAAACAAATGGACTTGTCGTAGACACAAAGTCGACTTGTCATCGCATTCAATCCAACATGTCCACCTTCTGCTCCTGAGCTTAATTGACGAGTTGAATTATTGTGGTGGGCCTGGCCCACCACAATACGATTTCAATGGATCTCTTGTGTCTTCACACCTGCAATTAGCGAGCGAGACAAAATGGCGCTGCCGTGTGACTCTTAACTGTATATAAATATATGTATAGGAAATGGTCATTGACTGACTGTATTTTAAAAAGCTATGGCTGAACAGCGGTTGAAGCTTTTAAGCCTGGTTTTTGGCCCAAGTGTCTCGGGGTGCGGTCAATGTGAAGAAATTGGATGGAATTTTGATCAATGAAATGAAAATACAAACAAAAGTTTAAAAAGAATCAAAAAGGTTGTAAATCCAACAACAACATGTTCAAGAGCCGTGACGATGGAGCGCCAAGCAGTCTGTGAGTGCAAGTTTTGTTGCATTTTTTGGACAGGTGTTTCGAAAAGGTTTTGATGAATTTCCATGAGACTTGAGAAGAGAGTTTAAATCCATCTTTATATATCTGATCCCGTGTCAACCATAGCGAGAGTCTATTAAAGCCGCCTGTTCCAACTATATATATATAAGTAAGAAGAAGAATTTCTCAGGGTCATTTGACGAGGGCCGATAAGTCAAAAGCTGAGAAGGTTTTGGTTTTGTATACGGAGAAGATTATCATATGACATGGACGAAAAGAATATAATATGGCCGAAAATCCTGACTCTCTGTTTCAAGCTCCAGCAACGTGTAGAGACCAGGTGTACAAGCCAAATTAATCTTGTGTCTTCTTCCAGCACGTATGTACAAATCAACGTTGTTAAAACATCTGCAGCTGGAGTGGCCTTCGGCCACTCCAGCCGCAGATGATGAAAAGTTGTTCCAGGACTCCTTATGGTTTTGGCCAATGTTTTGAACTTGAAACAGCAAACTTTGGTGAACTTTGCTCCGCTCCAAAGAGTCTGTCATCTCGAGGACAGTTTGAAATTGTTTGAAATTCCTCAAATGCCTTCGCAGCAGGAGCCAACTGGACAATTTTGTCAGATATTATGGGCAGCAGATTAATGGATTGATATGCTTTCACTTTGAGGATTTTGTACTGTTTGGGTGGCAGATTCGGCGTGTTTTTGGTGAATTATCGGAACAAGTACGAGACTTTTGGGCCTTGGGATTTTTTCTCAAACTCTTGAGAGAATATATATGTGAAAAGGGAGGTTTCACAGAAGGCAGGGCAGGCAGGGCCTGCCCTGCCTCTTCTTCGGTCTCCCGATAATAAAAGTTGATGATGACGTTTGCTGGGTGGGCCGGGCCGTCAAAGGCCAAAGCATAAGGGCCGAAACCACGTTATATACAAAAGTAACAAAAAGGCCCGTCAAAATATATATCAGTATTCCAAACTCTAACCGAAACATCTTCATATCATTCGACTATTGCGTAACATGATTTTTCCATTTTCACTCCTATCGGTAAAGGGGACCGCGCTCCGCGCGGTCCCCCCCTCCCTCACCCTTCAAAAGACAAGTAATTTCGTCTTGGTAATTACCCGAACAGCTATAGGGAACTGTAGAAAATAAATATTCGCATCGCAAAAGCCCATAAGAGCCAAGTACAGAGAAAAAAGTCTATAATTCAACGTCCGCCGCAATGTCTAATGAAGTGGGCTTTGTTGAAAAATCGTGAAAATGCCACCAAGGACGTGAAGGAATCGTGAGATTGTTTTTAACGAGAACAAGAAGGAGAATCAACGTTATTTGATTCATCATCCTTCATTTTCCGGTTGAATCGAGCCGCCGATACAGGTCTTCGAAGCTGCGCGCTGCGCGCGCAGCTTCGAAGATCCTGCATCGGTTCTGGAGACGTATAAAAACATATGTACAATGCAAACAAAGAGCGGCGTTTTTGAGGGAGTGAGTGAAATGTTATTCTCATATTTTATCCAGCTCATTTATTATTTCATCCAACTCTGTGGGGCTGCCCTGCTGGAAGTCTTGGATTTTGGACGCGGCGGGCGTGTGTGGCAGTGTTTGTTTTCTTCCAATTTCCAAAGTAATAGTATAAAAGCGCGCTTTTAGCAGGCAACAATAACAAGTTCAACAAGAGCAGCAGCAACAACAACAGCAACAACAATGAGAATGAGGAGACTTAACGATGAGTAAATGAAGTCATAATAATCATTGCAAGTCAGCCGACAGCGGGCCCGAATTCCTTGTTAACAAATGGTAAATTGTGTGCTGCATTTTATATTCCCACCAACAGCGTATTTAACAATGCTCTCAAGTTGCAGGAGTTGAACTGGAGTCAAACTGTGACTGTTGAATGGCTCCGGAGGCTTGGAGGCCTTCTGAGATACACACGTGGCCACACGCTTATGTTCAACAATGTGTAAACAGGAGGATAATGGGGTTAAGTAGATTTTTGAATTTCTGACGTTTAAAATACAAACAATAAACAGGAACAGAAGTTCTAGAATTTGAAACAAAAGCTTTAAAATTTGAAACAAAAGCTTTGAAATTTCAAACAAAAGTTTTAAGAATTTTGAACAAAAGTTTTAAGAATTTTGAACAAAAGTTTTAAAATTTCGAACAATAGTTAAAGAATTTCATACTTTTATTAGCCGCGTTTGATACAATACACAATTAGTGAAGCCGATTTTTTGTTTTCCAATTAATATTTCTATACAAAGTTTTTGCCCTAAATTTAGCAGGGTTAAAAGGTATCTGAATTTCAAGAGTAATTTCATCCATTGAATCGACCAAAGTTCTATTCATAGATAATTAGTACATATTTCGCTAATAGTTTTTACGTAATCTTTTACATTATTGAATCTGTATAGTAGGAAAGGAACTTTTTTGAATCTTGTAAATTGTGCATAAATACGCAGGTCATATGCACACATGTAAAAGTCTAATTTACAATAGATTTCAACTCAAATGAGAGAAAAACAAGAGTGCGATTACGATTAGATAATTTAACGAGGCAGATTATTATTCCCTTGCCAATGAATCGTCTTCTTTTTCTTTCTCGAAGGTTTTAAAAGCAAGAACAAGATACACAAGATACTGCGAGATACGCCAAATGTGCCCGTCAATTATTATTTACACTTACGTTAAGTAACAAGGTTAAATAAGAATAATAATAAAGCTGGAGTCGCGTTATCGGTTTTGTTTACAAGAACGCATCCAAGCAATTAAAACAAGATACACCTGTCCGTTACAGCAAAAGTGTACAAAGGAACACGGCTAATGGACGGAAAAAAACTTGCTCTTCGTTATTTAAACGTGTTCCCGCCTTTTAGCAGTAAAATTGGTTTACGGGATATGATGGCCAAGTTGCGGATTTTTGAAGTTTCTGGGGAGTTTGTTAACGTCGTAAGACCTGAAAAAATCCCAAGAGAAATCTTTAATACGAGCGCATATAGTGAGAATTTTACGAAACGGCATTAAAGTCCAGCATATTTTTTCATGATGCATTTCAAGGCAAAAGTTGGTTAGGTTTCATGCGTTTGAGTTAGCAGTGTTTCAGCACACAAAAGTGAGCCATAAAATTATCCAGCGTTTAGTTTATTCACTTCCAAAAAATTGAAAAACTTTAAAATTTTATAAACCTGAAACTTTTAAAAGCTTTTCCCCATTCTGACTGTCTATTAAATGAGATAAGGCAATTTTGAAGTGACATTCCAAAGGCAAACTTTTCGGCGTGTAATCTTTGAAAAATATTATTGTCTTGTTCCATTCCGTACAAAAGGCATTATCATTAAAGTTGGTGGAATTGAGGGATGCTATTAGTGAAAATGCGGTGGATTTTGGTGTTGAGAGATAGGAGCGCGAGATGGATGGAAGTCATGCTTTGATTTATGTGTTTTTCCTAAGCATTTTTAGAGATCCATTGGAATGCGCAATGTTAAGTAATGGTGCTGGAGGACCACAAGTGTGTAATTTTTTGAACGTTATTATACTGTGTGTGGAGAAGAATATATAGGAAATGAACTCACGAATTCGACTCCTTCCCTTAAATGACACATATATATTTTTCTTCCAACTTCTCGTTTCGTGAGGATAATAAGAGCGCGGCGGCAGCGGGCAAACTGGTCATTTGGATCTTGTTGGAGATTTTTGTGAAGGGCGCGGGAACAAGATGAATTTGGTTTGAAAAGTGCGTGTATAAGTATATATACATGTACTGGAGGAGTTGAGGACGGAAATTGAAATTATTGTTATTATGATGGTCATTATTGCGCCATGTCCGGAGTACAGGAAGAAAGGGACAGCGCACTTTTTGATAATAGTTTTTGGTACGTGGAAATGTTGGTTCGTGCCCATGATTTTTGAGAATTCTTGGAGTTTTTTCAATGGAACTGTTTCTAGATGCCTGATTCTTGTTTGACTTCAAAAGTATGGGAACAAGGTATCGACCTGGAAATTGTACACAGATTTTGTACATGAAATCCAAAGACATGAGCGAATCATGATGGAATTCATGAAATTAAAAAAAAAAGAAGAATAAAAAAATTGGAGTGAAATTTTAAAGAAGTCAAGTGTAACTTACCTCGCTTCGAATGGACGCGATGGATTTGGAAACGTTTCTCAGAGTGTCGGAGGACACGTGTTTTTGAAGTTGGTACTCGAAGCCTTCGTGGGAGACTAGTTCGGCGAGGGCGGCCTTGGCATGGGTCCTGGGGAGGATCAAAACATTTAATGTTTGAATTTGGCGCCACAAAATCCATAAGACTAGGTAAGGTTAGGTTAGGTTCAGGCTAGGTATTAGGTGGTTAGGTAAGGCTTTCAAGATGTCGAAGCGTTTTTTAAATTGGCGCGTAAAAGTGTAACCGACAGGTTAGGTTAGGTTGCGTTAGGTAAGGTAAGGTAAGGTTGCAGTCTAGTAGAACTAAAAAAAGGTAGATGGCGTACCTAGCGTCTAGACTTCCCTCTTGAAGGAACTGCGTCAACATCGGTAGTATTCTGTCCGGGTAATCATAAAGTGACCGTTCTGAGCCCAATCGTCGAACCATCAAAAGCAGCATTCTGGAGGCTGAAGCTCGAACTATGGGATTTCGGTGCCTATGTAGAAGAAGATATATAAGACATATATAAGCAAGTGCTAAATACACGAGGTCAATAGGGGGAGGAGCTTCGCTCCTCCCGCTTTGCTTACTTCAGTCCGTAAGAGTCAATACAGGCGAGGACCTTGTTGGGCGTGAGCTGAAGTACGAGGGTTTCAATGGCGGAGGCGCTGTCTTCGCGTATGAATTTGTTGGTGTCTGCGGTTTTGTCGAATAGTTTTTCGCATATTTTCTCAACGTCCTAAAACGAAAGGTTATGTGATCATTAAAGCCAAAGTCTAAAATGTATTAATTATCACCTGGTGAAGAAGTGGCGTGCATACAACATATAATTAACAGCAGGTGATTATGAGGAGGTAGGAGCTCGTTAGAGGAATGAGGCGCGGGAATTGAGGTTAATGCGTAAAGTGAAAATTTCCAAAAGTTTTGAATTAAGCAAGTACCTGTTCCATCAGCTTCCCTTGGGACAAAAACAGCTCCTTGAAAAAGAGCGAAGCCGCTCGACACACCTGCGACCTGAGGTTCATCAAGTGGCGAAGGCCATTAATGTTAATGTTGTGAAGATCGTTTCGCAGGGATTCCGGGTGGTGGCGTGTGAGCCGGACAAGGAGGCGGAAGCCGTCCAGATTCGTCTCCCTGCAAGGAAATATTTTTACACTGGTGGATCTTAAAACCCAATCAAAATCATGCGAAATTCATTTACCATTCTGAAGAATTCAGGTTGTTTAAAGCTAAGGACAGCGAATGCCGCGGGGAGTCCACAGGCTTGAGGTCCTGCGGAAAGACTTCGGCGGGAGCGTGCTGAGTCACTGTTCGGTGGTTGGCTTCTCTGAAGGAGCTGGCGGGAAATTTAAAAATTGTAAATATTTCGAAACCCCCGACCCCTTGTAGGGGTTACATTATAGGGAAGTACCCCTCTGACCTACCCTTTGTAAAGCCTCTTGGTAGGCGCCGCCCCAAACTTGGCCTTGGGGACCGGTGGAGGGGCCTTCTTCCCCACAGCCCCTACAACACCTACAGTATACGCTTCAAAGGCCTCAATCATCTCCTCATCGCCCCCTCCAACCTTGAGAACGCTGCCCAAGGACCCCAGACCGTCCCCCGGGGATTGGGGGCCACTTCGGTCCCCTCGATGGTACTTGCTTCGCGTTGGTTTACTCATTGGTATCAGTCTAACGTTATTATCATGTCGGCCTAATAAGGAGGAGGAGGGGGACTTGTTTGAATAGGAACTCTTGGATTTGGCAACGGCTCCTCCGATAGATGGCGGTGGAGCTACTAGTAGTTCGTCTGGTATATTATTCATTGAGGAGGAGTTCAAGTGATGGTACTGCTGATGATGGTATCCGATGAGCGGATTTCTATGTTGGTCGCCGCCATTGGTTGAAGTGGTTGTTGTGGCTTCAGACTCGCTTCCGTCGTCATAATCTCGAAGTTGGAGCGCAGCGAGATTGGCGGCTGCGGCGGCGGCGGCGGCCGCCGCCGCCGCCGCTCCGCCTGGTGAAGACTCCGAAGACGACTTCCGATGTGAATGGTGAGAGGAGCGTCGAGCGAGTACTGGTTTTCGATGTAAGAATTCTGTTGAATCTGGGCGGCTGGATCCACCTTCGTTATTGATGGGTCTGTTGAAAGAATCAAATTTTTAAAGATGAGTGAATCTGGAGAAGAAGAAGGGCTGTACCGTTGAATGTCAACTTATTTTTTGTTCAAAATCTTGTGTACCCGTTCAAATACCGGTGATCTTTATCAAAAGCATTGAATTTGACGACAGGGGTTGTGGAACGCCGAAAGGGGATGCAATGACGGACATCGAAACACATTGAAATTGTCATGAATACAAACAGCAGGGGATTTATAGTGTGGATTCAGCAGAGTCCTAAATTGAGTTCGTCAGTCTCTTTCTAGACCTACTTGCACAATTGCCTGCGAATTTATGGATATAGCGCTAGTAAATCTTTGCTATTCATAAATATAGGTCACTGCGCGAAAACACGTAAATAAACACAACACAAAGATTTGGCTTTTGGAGGAGGCGGAGTCGGAAACGGTCAAATGCACGTGCACAAATAAGTAAACTGCGCTGCTGCTGAATTATACGTGTGGCACGAAGGAAGGAATAGCAGCGAAACGTAATAATAATTCGCTAATCTGGTAACAACATAGAACGAACGTTCTCCAACGACTGACGTGTTCTAGTTTCTAGAATTTGTGTACAAGATTTTGCCATTAAGAAATACTGAAGAAGAGGGTGGCGAAATAAGGCTTTGAGAATGATGGCAGCACCTGAGGAGACCGCGAGCCATTGAAAACGTATTGTACTCGATGTCGGCTTTCTATATATTCTCATGTGGCTTTCTTTGATGCTTGTTGAAATGCCTATGGATTTTGATGGATTGAGAGAGAAAGAAAGGCTGGGATATTTTTCTAGAGTGTTTGCATTAGCAGCCGCGCTGCTATAGTCAACACAATTGACTTGAGCACCTGCTGCTGCTGATTGGAACGTTTTTTGTAGCCTTGGAAAGGAGAAAGGCGGGGATGCACTTGAGTTGCATCGATCGAAGGTGACAAACGTGGGAACTAATGCAAAAAATTAGAGGAAAAATCCACTGACCTTTGACCCAGCTCCTCGATCAGAAGAGGTTGGTCGTCCGCAGGTAGCACATCAGGATTGCTTCGCCATGACCGAGACCTCTGAAACGTGTTTTTGGGGGCGGAGCCCCCAAAACCTCGATTTTGACCCGCTGACCCCTGCTGAAGAGGCTGTTGTTTTGGGACTGGCGAGGCCTTCTTGCTCCCAGGCTTGGAGCCGCTGTTGCTCTTGCGGCCTTCAAAGTGTTTGGGCGGAGTCCGGGCCGGCGATGCCACCTAGGGAAACGCCCATTCTTGACCTTTGACCTCCTTGAAATTGTATGAATTCAGTATGTGAAACTTACGGGTATGCCGCTTTTCAAACTACTGACACCAGAATCCCTGGTATTCGAAGAGCCGGCACTGTCCGGCCCGCCTCCAGCGCCATCTTTGAGCAGCTTCCCGTCACCTTGGAAATCTCGTTGAATCTCGATGATGTGCTCCTGAACCTTGTGTTGATGTTGGTAGCCGGGTTTAACTGCGTAATGCTGACTGTGATGTAGCGGAGAATCTGGTAAATGCTGTTCGTCGTCCGAATGGTCCAATGAAGTACTGAGCGGCGAAATGACCTGCGTCCGAACTGGCGCTTCGGGGAAGAGCGGCGGTGACCTGAAGCGCTGTTTGGTTCCTCCTGCAAGAGCCTCTTGATTATTGTGTTGCTGCTGAGCTTTGTAGATGTTCGAAGTGGAGTTGAATTTGACATAATTGTTGTTGTGCTGATGCGCTGAATTCAAGAGCTCTTCATGCTGCGCCCAAAGCGCAGCGTCGAAGTTGTTGAGGCTTGAATGAAACACGTGGGGCGGGTACATATTCGTGGCGTTGTTAAATTCAGCTAAAGTTGCATTGTTGGCGTTAGTGGGGTGTTGTGGGTACTTGCTCGGGAGGATTGTGAAGCCTTTTTCTGGCGGCTGTTTTGAAGAGTCTGATTTGTAGTAGCGGTCTACATAGGAGCTTCCTGGAATTAAAAGGGGCGGTGTGGGATTTAGCAAAACTTTCGAGTATTTGGGGGCCCAAGGGCCCCCAAATCCCCCCCAACCGGGGCCCATATTTGAGACCTTACCTGAAGAGCTCCATGAAGGGCGGCTTGACCCGGGGTCGTCCAGCGTGCCCTGTAATAGAACCACTGTTGTAAAACACTTATTTCGATTTGAAATTTTTAAACTTGGCGCCTAAACCGTGGGGAGACTCACGTTCTGGAAGTCATTCCAAACCAACACTGGGAGCCTATCTTGGAAAATCTTTTTCATTTCCTCATGATGTCTGTGCATTTGAAGGAGGATTCGATCGTTCTTTAACATGTCTGCTGAGCAGACGAGGAGAGTTGATTTTGTATATGTCAGCTGCTTGAGAACCGAATTCGGACTATTGAACCATATCGGCGAATGACCAGCACCACAAATCCACATGCATTATTATGAATGTGGAAAAAGCATGTGGATCAAAGTGCGGCGTCCTCATTAAATGTGCACAAAGCTGTGTGTATTATTCCTAGTAGTGCACTGCACAAATAACGTATATGAAATACACAAAGTTTGTATTTGGCGCGGAAATAAATTATTCAAAAAGTGCCTCTCAATCAATACACTCCTACACACACACAGCAATTTGCTTGTCAACGGACTGATGGACTGATTGAATTACTGATAGGCTTTCACTCACAAGAGAAAAAGTTTCCGAAAATTCACACTGGCGAAAGACACTACAAATGCTCTGTTGCCCGACCTTAAAAATGGCGGACGTGATTAGCAGGAGAGCTTCAGTACTATACTACTCTCCTCTCTCTCTACCGGAATTTTCAAGTTCATGAACTAGCAAAAAGCGCCATGTCCTTCTTGTTCTTCTTGCGTCACATGGAACGTCAACCAACATGTAACGTGCATATATCAATCAAACAATTCGGAGAGAGAATAGAGCAATTTCCCTGGAAATCTTTCCATCAGAAGCCCACACATACACTTAGTATTAGACGAGAGCTTGTCTAATCAATATTCCAAGGCTTGAAATAGCATAGAATTGCATATTATGGTTTCTTGGTATTGTTTTGGAAAGGAGTTTCCATGGTTACTCAAGCATCACAAAAATCTCTACTACGACTCGCTCTTGGACGTCTATTGTCCATGTGGGTAGCAATCAGGTCGACAGATCTTTGCCAGTTCTAGAAACGGACTGTGTGCTAGAATCCTAGAAACTGCTCGGGTATGCAAGCATGCAATGTGTTGGAATGAACTGGAACACTGAACTTTAGTGGTCACGAAATGAGCTTTATGAGCACGAGGAATCTTTTGCGAATTGAATAAAGCTGTCTGGCTGGACTTACGTGTTCAAAGTCGAGAGCAGACCCTTTGGGCCTTCTGCAACTCCGCCTGCGGTCTTCAGAGCGCCGGGGAGGAAGTATCTGCATTTCTGAAGTTGGCGAGAAGAGGACGTTGGTAACTGTGGGGCCGGTCCCTGATAAGATCCAAGCAACATCGGGTCCTAGGGATGAGGCTGAGCTGTGGCTCCCATTACGTTTACCCCCAGACCCCTTGCCACCAATAACGGGGTCTAGATGCAGGGTAGTGGAGGGGTCGGAGACCCCTCCACCGGGGGACCCTGCGGGGTCCCCGGAGTAGGAGGAGTTGTTGTAAAGCTCGCGGGGGGATATGGTAACGGCGTATTCCACAAGGCCCGAGGGGGAGGGCGAGGGGAGGAGGTGCCGAGAGATGCGTGCGGAGACTGCAGCCTGAGGGGTTGGAATGTAGCCGTAGCAGGAGCGGAGTTTACGGGTGGATCTGCAGGAGGAGGAGTTTGACTGCAGGGACCTGAGGAGCAAAAAGAGATGAGCAAATGAGCAAGAGAGAAGAGCCTCAAAACGGGGGTTCAAGTGAGGAGGAGGGGCTTACGTGCTCTCTTCAATGAAGTGCCTGAAGAGGGGTAGCGCTGTCGCGCTACCCATTGCGTGGGCTAGTACCGCGAGGCATTCCAGGGAGGCCTGGCGGACCCTGCGTTTGGAGTTCCATAAGGAACGGCAGACCTAAAATGAACAACCAAAGGTTAGGCTGGGTAAGGTTAGGTTAAGTAAGGTTGGGTTAGGAGAACCTTACATGTTTGGCGACCATGGGGAGGTCGAATTCATCCCTCGGAAATGTGAGGAGGGCAAAGGTTAGAGCATCAATAGCAGCAGCTTTGATTCTGGGCCCTGAAGTTGATTTATCAAGGGCCCCGTGCAGGGTCTCTCCAGCCAAAATTTGGCACAAGGGCCCGCAGACACTTTCGGGCCCTGCGCCTTTGATAATCCTACTAAGGGCAATGGCGCCTTCGGACCTGACAACGGACCTTGATTCGCCGCAAATCATGCAGAGGCGCCTAATAAGCCAGGTCAGGTCAATATGGCTCAGACACCTGTCGCCCAAGTACAATTTACAGTCACGAAGTCTGTCGCCCAAAACTGCAATGGTGTTCAGGACGGCCAGCGACACTCGAAAATGGGCTTCTGAAGCGATATTGGAGACGAGTGGTACCACCTGGCTCAGGTTCTTAATAAGCATCTGCGGCGATACGTTCTTTAGGGCTGCGGTCAAGTCATCAGCAAGTTTGATTCTGAATTCCCAGTCTACTTTGGGCCCGTGGAGCTTTGTAATCATGAGATCGAGAGCTGCTGAGAAGGAAGCGTCTCCAGTGCCAGAGTTTCTGCGGCTGAAGGACCCGTCGCTGATCATTTGTGAGCGCCAGCTCTGCACTCGGTCTTGTGTATTTATAAAATCCAGGTGGTGATGAGCGGGAATCGAAGGGATGTTTTCATAACTGACAGTGTTGCGAAACTCGCGGGAATTTTGAAAAGTTGATCTTGCAAAGTTCTGGCGGTTGAAGTTGGTCTCCAGAAGCAGAGCGTCTTGGTATGGGGTCATTTCACGTTGTTTCTTCGGTGGTTTGTGGGCTTTTTGGAACCTGGGCTCTTCGAAGTTGTGGTAAGAGCCCTCTTGACCTCTGACCTGCTGAGGTTCTTCGAACTGGCCATAGGAGAACTGCGGCCCATGGTCACTATGATGACCCTTGACCTCCGCCTCTTCGAGGTCCTGCAGGACTTGCATTTCAGCCTCTTCTCCGGCTTCTGAACTTTGGCCTTTGGGCAACTGGCCGGTTTTTATGGAATCAGTTCTATTCAACGTAACGTCCGGTGAGGGCGTTTGAGGTCTCGACGGTTCTTCAGGCTCCTGTCGCTCCTGTTCCAGGGCTTTTTCAATCTTGATTTCTCTTGCACTTTTTGTAGATCCTGCAGATTTTCGGCTCTTTTTTCTGGGCTCTTGGTACTCTTCCTGAGGGAGCTCAGGCTCTTGATTTTGGATGACTTCAAAAGCCTGCTGAGATCTTTGCTGCTGCTGCTGACTGTTGTCTTTTTGTAGCCCAAAAGCAGGCGTATTCTTACCATTGGTTGAAGCCTCAGTAAGTTCTTCCATTGGCGTCAGCGTGCCAATTCGATACAACGGATCGTCTAGCGAGTCTGACGGATTCACATACTGCGGGAGGGGCGGGTAGGCCAGTTGGCGTTGGTGTAGAGCAAAATCTTCGTCGTATTCTCGGCCGGGGTGCAGGACTTCCATTGCTGTTGTTGGTAGTTGCGGGAGCGGCGAGGAGCCTTCTCGAAGGACGACGGAGATTGAGACCCGTAGAGGATCCAAATTGACGCTAGTTTTGGCGTTATTTGTAGGAGCAGGATGAGCCTTGACGGAATTGTTTTGACACTTTTGCGAAGAGAATCCCAAGGCTAACGGTAAATACACGTTGCCATAATAAGTTCTGGACGAGCGACCTTCACTCAAGACGGACTGTCCACGGACTGACTTTCTGCGACCGCTTTGAAGGTAAGAGTGGAGACGATTCACTTTCTCCGACGTTTGGCCAAAGTTTTTGCACGAGGAAAAGCATTATAGACATGCAGTAAGAGCAGTGGGGCACGTGATGGAAAGTTAAGCGAGAGAGATTTCGTGTTAAACGGGTATAAGCGAATAAGGCGGTTGACGAGAGAGAAATCTTGGCGACCAACCGACCTCATTTAGGGATTGCATGACGGCTGTTTTGTAGTGCAGTAGAATAACAACAGGCAAACGGGCTATAGAAACGAGTGGCGGAAATGTGACCGGTTCAACGTCATAGATTTGCAGAGATTTGCGGATTTGGTGCGGTCTACAACAACGAAGGTGTGGAGAAAGTCAATGATTTGAGTTAACATACGATAACATGACAACGTTGGAACTCTACGAGAGAAAGGTGTGGTAGACTTTTTTTATTGAAGTTATATTCAAGAAGATTTGGGTAAATCCAGATTTATATAATTATGTTGGCTATTTTAAATAAAATAAGAAATCATACATAATTTCAAATAGCAATAGAAACAATAAAATTAATGAAGATGAGGTTAGACTTGTGTTAACAATAGTAAAAGTGAACATAACTTGGGCGCCTGTTGGCGAAATCTCATAAAGTCCAAGCGGAAGTGGAAGATTTGACTGATCCATTAGACCACGCCGTTAAAACACTGAAATGCTGATTAATTTTGAAGCGAGCGATGCTTAACGAAGTCGAAATGTCTTTACAGAAATCTCCCTCAAGAGTTAACTTATGATATAGAAGAGCAGGAGCAGTAGCAGTCCACATGATATGGGAATGTAACTTGGAATTTTATTAAGCCGAAGCTAACGCCACCTGTCTGTCGAGCTCGACGTTGCTTCCCTGGCTTGGAACGATTGATTAGAAAAGCGTCCATAAAGTTGTTTGAAGTTGCGATGGCCCAACTTGACGATGTCCTGACTCCTGACAGCTTCGTTCGACACAAGGTCGGAGCGATAAAATTGCAATCTTTTTCTTCGTTATCTCCACGAACGAGAATTCAGAAGCAGGCGCCTAATCATTGAGAGCCATTTTAATATTGTATTTATGCTGTATTGTAAATACCATACGGAACACAACCAGGTTTCATGTAGTAAAACACTGCGGGTTATTTCGTTGGCTGTAATTCAAAAGTGTCTGGTAATATTTTTAGTCTTGGAGAAAGTGCCTAGAGCTTAAGGTTTTCAACGGTCGAGGAAAATGAGTGGAATCGGGGATCCTCCTTGTGTTGTTAACGTGAAAACAAAATTAGAGGTATATAATACGAATTCCAAAACAGTAAGAACTGTTTCAAGAAAACAAGCTCAAAACAATTAATTTGCAGGCTAGAACTGGATTTAAAGGAAACAACAACATTTTCCTTGGTGATTTATACGTTAGCCAAGATGTAACAAAAAATACTTATCACGGGACCAAGGAGAAGCAGGAGGTAAAAACCGACTAGGATTCAGCGTAAACCAGTTGACAAAACCCAGTGAATACAATTCATAAAACAAATTGTGATTTCCAGGATGAAGGAAAAGTTGGCTATTTCAACTTTGACCTCGAGATCCTCCAGGGCATGATTGTTGCAGACCGAAGAGCTCAACTTAAAGAAATGCGCACAGCGCTAACAAGAGATACTGCTAGTGGTGCCAGAATCGTAATTTTGGTCGGAATGGGCGGAGCTGGGAAAACGACCCTTGCGAGGCTGTACACTAAATATGAAAAAGACGAATCCAAAACCAACCCCTTTTTCGAGAATCTGGTTTGGATCGATGCTGAAGACCCGAAAAACGTTGTATTGAAGTTCAAGCAAATTCTTAAAGATCGCTTGAAGATGTCATGTCCTACCGACGGAACAGATGACCAATTGAGTGAAGAATTCTACAATGTGATTCTGAAGTTCAAGACACTCCTGGTATTCGACAACGTGGAAAAAGTTGAGGACATGAGAAAGTTGCTGCCTAAATTGGTTCCATCGGAGGCTCCTCCACCAGAAGTGATCGTTACAACCCGGCTGAAATCAGGATGGGAAGACTACAAAGATCATTTGGTCCATGTTCGAGAGCTCAGCTTGGAAGTCTGCGAAGTCTACATTCGTGAAACTCTTGCTGAGTCACCTCTAAAAATACCTGACGTCGACGACAAATGGTCGGAGCTTGCCGAGTACTTTGGAGGCCTCGTGATTGCACTTCGTGCCGCAACTGTGTATATTGTTGAGCAGAACAAACTGTGCGATTTAGTGGGCGAAAATGCCTACACGCTACAATCGTTTATGGATGAAGTCAAGACAGTCAAGTTGTTGCCAGAAGATGAAGACTTGAATCACTCCGAAAGGGCTGAAGTCACTTATGAAGGGTTGCGAGGACTATGGACTTTGACGTTGAACAACTTGTCTTCACGGCCTCAAACTTTGACAGCTTACCTAGCGGAGCGGATTTTGGAAGTCATGGCGTACATGTCTCCAGGAGGAGTACCAGTTCGCTGGTTCTCAATTCTATTCGCCGAGATCTCAGGTTTCAACAGCAGTGGCTTGATGAACGCAATGAGCTACTTGACGTCATGGTCATTGGTGGAGCAATCTGGAGGACACGTTTCTGTTCATAGAGTACTTCAAACAACTCTGCTGGGGAGAATCAAAGGAAAGCCGCAGAAGCGGATTGAAACGTTGGATTGGCTTCTTCCAGCAGTGGAGAGACTGCATTCAAGACTACATGCAGAAAAGAAACTCCAAAACTTCTTTGACAACCTCTCCATCCTGATCCGCAACATGGAAACTGAAGTACGTGGAACAGTGAGCCACGCAGTTGTCTTGTTTCTAGTCAACATGAACTTCCCAGGAATGATAGCTTGTTGGCGTTTACTGGAGCAACTTGTTCAGAATGTGTATGAGAAAGTGGCTGTGCTGAACCGTGACAGTTTCAAGCTTCTTCTCGCATCTTCCAGTCGACCCCATAACATCTGTTTGCTGCTCCCTGATTGGATACATAACGTCAGCGTCGGATTGCAAATCGAAGATCGCCTTCGCGGATTGAACAACCTGAGGCCCTACTTCTATCAACAATACCCAAAAGTGTTTGCCACGTTCGGTTTTTACTTGGCCGTTGGAGAAGTATTGGAGGAATGGGATCCGGAGATGGAAAACTCATCTACTGTTCAAACGGCATTCGATGTCATCAAGACAATAAAGAATATGTGCCAGGCGTTATCACACTGTTGGTACAACGATACAACATTCAGATCCACTAAACTAGAAGATCTGCGTAGCGTGTTTTCCAAACTGCAGAAAGGACTTGTTACAGCGTTGAAACAAGTGTTTCGTCCAGATACCGAACTGAACAAGGGAAAAAGAAGAACTATGTTTGTGTCCATTACCATTGTGTTCAAGTGGTACCTGGCGCTAAGGAAACTTCAACTCCAACTGGTAGACATGAGTGAACTTGACAGTGTGTTAGCTCATGTTGGCGTTGACAGTGTCATGGTTGGCTGGTACGGAGTTCAGCTCACGCGATACTACAGCAGCTGTGAAAAGCCATCCCAAATGATGCATGATGTGCAAATCAAGCTGGAAGCCCGGATGATTGCTGCAGTCCTTGGCATTCTTGTCACATGTTTATCGTCACAATCAGCTCAAGAAAACCAGACAATGAATGTTTCAGACGTTCCTCATTTAGTGCTTGAGTTTTTTACTTACATCAAAAGCTTGTATTCGAATCAGGAAGTGAATTATGTGGATTCGGTCGTGCAGGCTTATCTGGTATACGTGACAGTTGAAGTTCACTTGGACAAGATTGAAGACGCCTTTTGGGAGGTTACAGACTCTTCAATGTTCAAAACGAGTTTTCAAGTTTTTGTCAAGGCTTTGAAAAAGATCAGCGGACGAGGAGAGTCCGATAATGAGAAAAATCAACCTAAAGATGTGACTTTCGCTTCAGACTCCTTGGCGGACGTTTGTGCTAGTACTTCAGCTGAAAACCTCCCGGAAATAGTGGAAATCTTGTTCCCAAAGGTACAGAAAGTTATGCAACTGGCAGAAAAATTGTTTGAATCTTACGAAGAAACAAAATTAAGAAGGACAATTCGCGTGTCTAAAAAACTGAACGTGTCCGATCCTAATCCCGGCAAGCTTGTTGACACTCTGGAACGATACTACGAACGTCTCTCCGACAACCCTGACGATGTTGACGTTACTGATTTCCGACAATCCCTGGCGAAGACGTACGAAGTGGCATTAGCTAATGCAAATCTACCGGAAACACTGAAGAATTGTTGGTGCGCTCTTTCTCGATGTCAAACAGTGATGGCCGGTATGGAGCTCAAAGAAGGGAGAACTGAAGCTGCAATCAAGGGAGCATTGGAGGCATTCAATCATCAACTTTACTGTAGAAAAAGTGGAAGGATGATGGGAACCGTTCGAGTGCTTCTGGATGCTTTTAGCAAATGTGTTGACGGTCAAGTTCGAACAAACGACCTGATGCTCAAACTCATCGTGGCCCACGAGGAATACCCTAATGATTCTGTCAGCGAACAGTTGGATTCAACTAAAATTCGGTTTCTGTGCTCCATTGGTTCAATACTGGAAGCTTCGGAGCTCTCCAAAAAAGGTGTCAACTGTCTCATGGGGCCCGACTGTATCCATCGTGCACAAGAATTTTTGACGGTGTCCTTATTGCTGCTGGTACGTGGGGAGAAGGACCGAGCGGGGAACATGGTTGATTGCCTCCTTCAGAACGAAGTTATAAAAGGTCACCTGGAAATAAGGGGGCATCTGCAATTTGTGCAAGTGTTGTCAACATTGGCAGCGACTAGTTCGTTCGGTTCAGCTTTTGCAATCGATATGGATTCGCCAGTGAAGGAGTTCCGAAAAGGCGTCATCGTACACTGTGAGCACTGTGAGCTTCTGGCTCCAAAAGTGGAAGAGTGGGCTGATGGCCGGATGACTGTTGAAGAGCTGTTCAGTGAGAGCAGGAGACATGAACATGAACTGAAGGAGTACGGCGGCGATTGCTCCTGTGATGAACTGGATACTCTGCTGATTCTTTGGTTTCATACGATGGAATCTGTACTTTTTGAAGAACCAAGAGATCCTCCTGAGTCCTTGTTTGAACCACTCGTACGGCAGATGAAGCTTTTGAATGTTGGAACTGAGTTTCGATGGAACGATTTTTGTGGAATATGGGGGACCAAGTGCTTCGTGGGAATGTTTCAGAGAAAAGAGTTGTGGTTTCAAAAGTCCTCGAGTGGAGAAAGCAAATGAGTTGAAAGTTGGAAGCCGTTAAAGTAGAAACATGTTAAGTTTGTATTATATTATAGTTGGCAGATAAGAATATTTTATTTGCCACATGTTCAGAAACCATTACTGCATGTAACAATTTTAAATTCTTCATATTAAACAATGGCCGCTAGTACTAGTAAGTTACAACACCAGTCGATCCACACCAACGCCACCTGCCGAGCTCGACGTTGTCTCCCTTGAACTAGCGTTCTGAATTATGAGGCCTTCAGCAGCGCCGCCAGGGCCCAAGTTGCCGTACTGGTTAAAGTTTCGATGGGTTGAGTACAAAGTGCACAAAACGTGAAGCGACTGGATTCTCGATTTGTAAACTGGGATGTCCAGCAAATCTAAAAGAAAGCCACAGCAATTACTGTTTCAATAATGTTCTCTAGGTTTAATAAAGGAGTCCAAAAGTGTGGATCTTACTGCAAACAATATCTATGTAGGTCGCCAAATCACAGTCGAGATCTGACATGGGCAAGCTGACGGAAGCCAGTAGTTGTTCGATTTCTGGAGGCCATTCCTGAATCAACTGGTCGATGTCCGGCATTGGCCTGCAATAGAAAAACGAATTGAGTTCATCTTTCACTCTCTTACGAGCAGCAAAATTATATTTTGCATTATGAAGAACAGATTCTAACTTGGAATAGTGGACAGACGGGCTCGGCTTGGATCGATGCAAGTCGCTGATATCGTTGATCCAGTTTTCAATGACTTTACTGTTCTTGACGGCGTTGTCCACTTTCTTGATCGTAACAGCTTTGGCGGAGCTTTGTTTTGCTAGAGCGCGTAAGCGTAGGTCCAAAACTGAAGGGTCGCTTTGGAAAGCTGAGGGCTCGTCTAAGCATTTGATGCCAAGAGAGTCTGACTTGACTTCCGGGTGAATTACCTGGGATTTCAATCAGCAATTAATTTGCTGTTAGAATCAAACATTTTAAATAACTTGGTTTAGCGAGCCTCAATTCACCTTGATGAAAGCGTCAATGTCTCCAACACTCGGGTAGTACTCCGGAATGAACGGCTTCAGCTTCACGTCCACTTGAGGATTTCCTGGCGAGTACCTGAAAAAATTATAGATTTTAGAGCCTTTGAAGTCTGAGAACATTCCATCTTTTTCAGTTTTGAAGGCTTACTTGGTAATGTACTGGAATATTTCTTTGATATCCGCTGAGACCTTTAGATTCTCATAGTCAGCTGGATTGTAGACCCTGAAACCAAATAAATGATGAATTAGCTTCAAGTTGATTCTGAAGTTGCAATGTTAGAAGTCCGATCACATCCCTGCCAACTACACTTATGATTAAGGGCCTAGCTTCTGAACCTTCAAATGTAGCCAAAAGCCCAGCAAAGCAAAAGCATATGGAATTTACCAATATCCTTGACGATGAACTCCGGAAACGGCAGGCCCTTGGGAAATGTGCAAACGCTTCCTGATTTCTTCACGACGATTTTCTAGTTGGATTTGATGGAAGTGCTGACGCTTGATATGGCGCTTTATCACCTTTGAACAAAAGCGCATTTAACAACAACAACACACAAAAGCATAAGCAAAAGCTGTTAGCAACAATTAAGCTCCGGCGACTTCAACATTTGGTTCTGGTTAATGGGATTAGTGACGACAAGGGAAATGGACTAAACCTCGTCTTCATTCTCCTCTTCCTCTTCTTCAGACAATTCAGAATCAAAAAAGTCTTCAGGACTTCCATACTCGTGTCCCAGCATTTCAGGGGAATTTCGGTTAACTTGATGGACGAATCTGCCATGGTTCTGGGACTGGGCTCCTGATGGCTGCCGATTCATATCAAAGGATCCTAACGGGGTATTCATGGAGCCTTGAACTGGCTTGGAGCTAAAGCGGGAAATGAAGGAGTCTTCTTCTTCGTCCTCATCATCGTCTTCTTCGCTAGTTACAGAAGCGTCTAAGCCGAGACTTTGGCTAGTCTGAAACTGGTGATCTAGAAAGCTGCTGTTTTGGAGTCTTCCTAAGGGTCTGGACAAGGGCTTGAAGATGAAACAAGTTTTTGTAAGTTTACGAAAACGCCATTAAATGGTCTTACTCTTCGTTGTTTTGTTGAACTCTTGAAAACTCGTCTTCATCCTCGTCATCTTCATCTTCATCAGAATGACGAAGTTCACCGGGTTGCTCAGCGGGAAGTTGGCGGGATTTGTTTGAAGTTGGTCTCGAGTTTGACTGGAAATGAAAGTAAATTGTAGATGAAATACTCGAGATACTTCAAGCAAAGAATGACGTTTAAAACCTATCAGGACTTACAGCCATACTGCGACGTCCTGCAGAAACTCGGAAGGTTGGTCGAGAAGTCTCTAAAGGGGTTGAAATCCCAGGTACTTCGTAATCACCTGAATTTTGATCGGTGTAAGGCCTGGGGGTCAATTGGTCAATCAAATCGAGCACATTGTTATGGTCGTCGGTTGGCTGGAAGTTATTGTTGGTGCTGGCGTTGTGATTTGCTGATCCTGGTCTGGCCGAGTTGCTGGTGGAGGCTTGTCTCCGAAACGCAAGTCTGCCCGGCGTTGAATAAGCTTGAAGGGTTTCCTCTCCTTGCATTTTGGCTTTGCTAATTCTGGGATAAGAAAAGGCGAATGCAATATTAGCAAGTAGTACGAGTTGTGGAAGAATGTACGAGTGGAAAAAATTGACTTACATTATGGTTTGTTTACATCAGGTTTCCATGGTAACAGCAGTCAAGTACAATTGCAAGCGGGAGCTTTACGGAGCTTCTGGGAGCTGAAACGATTATACGGCTTTCTTTAACTGCAAATGAGCCTTCCCTAATTGAAATGCAAGAAAGTCAATTTATTAAAAAGCTCATTGTTCGGGATTATACAGAATTTTTTGAGATCTTTCTTGAACATTTCTAGAGATTCAATCAGATAAAAATAACTACAGTTAATAAGTAAGTAACAAATAAAATTTCACAACAATCAAGGCCGCTGTAAAAATGTCTCGATTGAATCGTTTCCTGCTGGCTTTCATTCAGAGTGGTCTTGAGTCTCTGACTGCACTTCTGACGAAAAACATTTATGGAAAGACTCCAAGGGGTGGGCGTAATCCGAGTT
This sequence comes from Sphaeridia pumilis, assembly GCA_034698345.1. Classification (NCBI taxonomy): domain Eukaryota; kingdom Metazoa; phylum Arthropoda; class Collembola; order Symphypleona; family Sminthurididae; genus Sphaeridia; species Sphaeridia pumilis. The sequence goes on from JAQGBJ010000204.1 coordinate 47,032, forward strand.
CCAGTCTCTCTCGAAAATGGCAGCAAGCTGCTGTTGAATGTTGAGATTGCTGGAGTTATTGGTTTGATCTTGTTCTGGAGAGGCAATAAAGCCTACGCCGGCAGTGTTGATAAAGTAATCGGCTGACCAGTTGGATGTACCTGATAACAATTCAACATTGGTTGATCGAGAACCGTCCAGTGAGTATCATAAAGTGTTGACATGCAAAAAAAGTTACCAATAAAAGCAGTCTTTTCAGTAACCATGTACTTGTTGTGGTTCACCCTTGCAAAGGGAATTTTCTGCTGATCAGGCGTTGCAGGTACTTCAAACAGTTTCTGGAATATGAAAGACAGTTGTTATGAGTTTCTAATACGGAAGGCGTAACTAAAAGATAATGTTTGAACTTACAACTTCAATATCGACATTCTTATAGGCATCATTGAGAGCCGCGAGCGAACACAAGAAATTGAACGCGTTGGGTCTGGTTTGATTCCATTTGGCCATGAGTAGGCGAACCTGCACTTTTCGATTGATGGCGGCTTCGGTCAACCTGTTGTTGATCTCAGGCCAAAATCTGAAAGACGACATTTCCGGTTAAATCTTGTCAAGGAAAAAAATAATATGTACAGAACAATCAAGTGCATACTTTGGATGAGCATCATATAGGGTCACAGGGAAGTAGTCCATCACAGCGATATGCACATATTCTTCTGATTTGTTGATGACATTAGTAATTGCTGTTATGTCAGGTGTCCTTCCTTCGGGACAGAAGGATTCAGGCGAGCTCTGCAAAATTAAGGAAAATATTATTTACATCCCCAGCATTGTAGTTCAAATATATACTATCGGGTTTGAAACTTACCGACAAGTACGATTTGTACTTTATCCCGTTGTACGTTACATTCATCGTGTTATTGAGGCCGTACAAGGTGTCGAATGATGTTGGCCATTCTTTTGGGACTTCCGTTTCGTTTTGGCCCAGGTACCAGTAAACCTGTATTACACAAGGAAGTTCAGTCTTCATGTTTCTATGCCCTTCCAATAACACCCATGACGCATGACCGATCAACTCACATCAAACAGCTTTCCAATGTCTTTACCAACACAGGCACAATCCGTTATCAAAACCCCGAGTTCTTTAACCTGAACAACAGAAACATGTGTTACAAAACTAGAACAACATTATAGAAACTAATAGCTGCAGATCGGAATCCAACCTGTGTCAAGGATCTCCAGTCAAAATTGGCACTTCCTATGTAGGCATGTTTCCTATCCACAACCCACATTTTAGTGTGAAGGACTCCACCTCCAACCAACTTAGTGAAATTGAGCGTTCGCACCTACAAACAAATATGACATACACATCATCAATATGTACACCCTTTCGTTTGCGCACAGGCAAAAGAAGCTTGGCTTACACTAGCAGCCCCAGCCTTGGCTAACTCTTCAGTATCAACATCAGGCTCTGTTGGTTTCTCCTGGCTTTGAGCAATTTTGATATCGATTCTCTTTGTCTTTCTAGTGCCAGCATCCATCAATCTATTAAAAATATCCTTCCCCTGCAAATGTCAAATACATACACATCAACATCAAAATCTCCGGTAATTTAATCGGAAACCCAGATACCAAGCTTCCACGTACCTTGTCCGAAGTATGTTCACCGTGCCCCTGAAGTGTCCAGTAGAATGAGCCGATTTCAATGTCCTTTTCTGCCAAATCTAATAGCTTCACCCAGGCATCATATGTACTCATGTGCTTAACAGTAGAGTTGAACACCAGGCCTTCTGGTATGCTCTCAACCAGGTCGATCCTGCAAATCAAACATGATTTTTTTACCGCAATGTCATTAATGCTTCTTAATTTTGCTCATGTTTTTTTCGAAATATTAACCAACCTGCAACTTTTCCTGCAGTCTTCCCACTCTTTCTGCAACAGCTGCTCCCGAGCCCGCCGTTCGTCTTCCCATTTCTGATCAAGTAGCGATAATACCACCACCAATACTATCAGAACGAAGATTATTGAAATTGGGATACAGGACGGTTTGCACCATCTAAAATTCAAAATGAAGTCCATTGTTAATTTGCAAAATTCGCAATCGCATTCTTCAGGAACATATGTACGTATTTCACATTTTGTAAAACCATAAAATTTTGAAAGCTTACCCTGTCAACTTCTTTTCCGTCCGTCCTCGTAACATGTATCTTGAATCATACAACTCCAATTCCAATTCTCCAAAATCAAGCTTTCCACAAGCTTCAACAGCAGACTGAAATAAATTAAAAAAATTACTTGAGTTTGAGTCCACTATATAACTTTTCTTCTCAAAACATCCACAAATATACCTTATTTGCTTAAATACTAAACCGCTAGAAATCTATTAAAAACTAAATGTACCAAAAACAAAAAACAAAAAAGCACAAATTTTTGACATGAAAATATTTCTAAAAAAGTTTGTTTTGATTTTCCACCAATGCTTCAACACTGAAGTGACACGAGAAAAGCCGAACGGATTCAAACCGGCAACTCCTTTTCCCGCGCGCGCAAGGACATCTACCTACCCTTCCTCCGCTCAACTCACCTTGTAGTAAGGCTGACCATACACGTCCCTCAGACTCCCTTGGAGCGTGTCATCGCTGCCTGACCTGGAGAAGCTGCGACTGCGCGAGTCCTTGGACTTCCTGTAGCCAAAGTCCAGTGAGAACATGGGCATCGTCGAAGCGTTTTCTGGTTCAGCTCCGGCTCAAGTACTAAAGTTCAAATACGTTTCACATTTCCCTTTCCACAACTGCAAGAGATTAAAAGAATTCGCTGTAAAAGCACAATTCCCCGGGAATTTTTCACTCCCACAGCAGTTCGATGCTTTACAGCCTTGATTTTTTAATGGACGGACATTAACGACCTTGCCAAAAACATGAGGAAGGAACGAAAAAATCTGATCACTTGTAAACAACTGAACAAAGCTGCAATTCTTCACCCTGGACACTTGAACAACAAACAGTCAAAAATTGCAAGCTTCAACCTTGGCCTTATGTCCATCAACGCGATTGCAAAACTTTCAACTTTTCTCTATTTTAGAAGAGGCAGACTGTATAGAAACGCTTGCAAAAATCTAATCAGCACTAATGGTTCGCAATAAATATGTTTATCTTTGCTCCGTGTTCCTTATCAGTTTATCCAGTCCATCAACGCCCATGTTCTTAGGTCTTCATCACGCCTCTGAAGCGTCATAAATGTGTTGTTTCACTCCTTTTAGTAAGCTAAAGCGACCAAATTCGGCGCTGCTTAAGAAAGGTCAGGACAATCAGCTAAACTGTTTGACGGCAAGCGACTTCTGACGTCCAGTTTTTTGAGTCACTACAAATGACAGCCTTCCTTCCTTCGCTCGTCAGTACATCTTTGACGCCACCAAAACAAAAACCTTATTCAACTCGAACGACTTGAGAACAACAGCGACGCTGCTGCAGCGTTATATATTTACTGTTTCCGCCTTTCCTGTTAAAAACAGCGAAATATATCGAGCGAGGTGAAGATTTTTTGGCAAAGGTCCAGGATTCACATTGACACTAGTAGCAATAGCAATGAAGGCTTTCTGAAGCGTTTTGCAAAGCGCTTGGCTGACTTCGTGTACATATAAAAACCTGCTGCTACTGTTTGTCTCTGTTGATTTACGTTGTGGGCTTCTAGCTACGTCAGGAAGGAGGATCAAATTACCGTGTGGGATTTGCAATTAAAACTTTCTCAAGTCCTACAGATTTTCGAAATGCCAGTGACACTTTGACACGATTCACTATAATCCAGTATAAGACACAAGGTTAAACAAAAGCGCAATACGTTGGACGTCTTTACGCTGAAGCGTCCTGAATCCAACTGGTTTCTGTCAGGGCTGCGAAAGCACTCAAACTACACGAAACTCCCGCTGTCGACTATATCGGCACCCCGCTTTGCCAACGATAACAAAACGCCGCTGCTAGACTGGTATCATTTGTCTGCTAGTTTTTGCCCGTTCTTCTATATATTCTGGATACATTCATTTCCCCTTAGCTTTAAACATATACAGAAGAAGCGTTTCTGTGTCGACACAAAAAACGGAATAACAGTCACGCGAGCTGGCAGCAGCAGCGGCGAGACCGTTAAAACTAGTCGATATTAGAAACAGAAGCTTATATGTTCTCGGCGGTATTGGAAAAGTTAGTGTCTTTTTTGGATCACACACGAATCGTCTGTCAAAGCCGTAAAGTAAACGGGTAGTAAGTAGTGGTTTGGTTTCGTTATGAAGATGGCGGAAATTAGGACAAGAGGCCATGTTGAACCGTTGACAGCCAGTCAGCCAGCGGCATGGAAGTGTGGTCTCATCAAACGTGGTTTATGACTCGAACGGGCGAAATGGGCTAGTATCGTAAAATCTGTCGATGATTGCTTTGGAGAACGTTTGATGTCAGTAGGTCCTGGGGAACGTAATTTCGCTAGCTTGTTTGACAGGTCCACAGTTGATCGTAAAACGGTTTGACCTTAAGCTTGAGAAATGATAGAGCAAGTTTGATTGCTCCGTTTGCTGCTTCTGCCACGTGGGACTTGTCATCCGGCCATGTTGTGGTACATAATCTAGAAAAAAAAACAGGTCGAAGGTCAAAAACGGTTTGGAAGTTCAATGGTTTTGGTGGTTGAGCTAAAGGTAATCTCACAGAGCGTGACTTGCTGAAGCCTTATTCGGTTGTAAGTTCGGAGAAACGGGCAGGCGTGGTCAGTTCCAGTCTGTTTAGTTCTGGAAGTGTTTGCTGAAATTGCATGTCAGGGAAACTATTTCACTATTTACCTGATGGATTCAAGGCAGGAATTGCAGCCTTTAAAGGCGTTGGATTGTTCAAACAGGTGGAACAATTTGAAAAATATGCAGGAGAGAATTTAGGGCAAGCTTAATGGAAGAGGTTGCGAATAATTGATGAAGCTGAAACTGAAGGCTATAGAGGTAAGAGCACTACAAAGAAACAAAGTGTTTACAGACTTTGTGTTTGAAGGATATTTTTGAACGTTCAAGAAACAACTAGGATATAGTTGAAACTTCGAAACAGAAAAGCTAACAACGACGTAGTTCTTTGTGTCAGGTGACCAGAAGGGAGAAGCTAGGCAAACAATACTTAAAGCAAATACACTAAAACGAAGGACTGGACTTGGCCGGATGGATGCATTAGTGTACAACACAGTCAGGATACACGCATTTCCATTAGTCCATCAATCAGGAAATATCCGGTCGTCGTTTCGTTTGCTGAGGCGAGAGAAAGTTGCGGCGTAGGTGTGTATTATTATCGGCACTACAAGTGAGAAGAAACGGCGGAATAAATTCATAATGGACAGATATATTCATGTCATGGTCGCTCTGGAATTGGCAAGGGCGTGAGCGAATTCAAGCTGGAGGAATCGATCTGTAGATGAATAGTGATAAAAGGGCAACATTTCATTAGATGTACAAACTGTTTAATGTTAACTAATGGTTGTATCGGTATTAGTAGCATCCTCAAGGGAGCCCTGACCCGGATACAGTACCTGGCGAACATTGAGGTTGATTCTGGATTTCTGTACATAGTGAGCATGGAACTGGGAGAATTCTGAGATGGTTTTGGCGTAGCCGGATATGTTGTCAAAGTCATTGGCAATTTTGCAAAGAGAGCAGGAGTCACGAATCTTGGGGTCGAGCTTGGGGCGTTTGGAGTTGGAAGAGTCGTTGGTGTTGGGCGAGGTCTCGTTGTTGGTGTTCGTGTCAGTCCATGGATCACAACTGGGTGCTGGTAGAATCTTGGGCACGCCGTGGTAAGAGAGTCGACTTTGGCCTGACATGATGACAATGTCGCCGCTGGTTAGGTACATGGGTTGGGGTGGTTCTTGTTTGGTTTTGCCGCCGATGAGGAATAGGGCTGTTTGGCCGAAACTGTGAAGTCACAGGGTCTTTGAGGCAGTAACTTTGAAATATTTTGGTACATCAAATGCGTAAATACTAACTAACCTGATGGAGAACAATGGTGCTGTTTGAAACTTTTCGGAACGGTCCTGATGGCCTGACAACGTTGAATCCATGTGGTAGTAGTTGACTATTGCAGCTTCAGCTTCGAAATCTTTGAACTGCAGGGCTTGGGCAAGGTACTTGGATAGTAAGGCGAGGTTGTCTGGGAACTTGCATCTGTTGTCTTCCCGGTAAATCTTTAAAAAGCCAAAAATCGGTTTTCAATCAGTTCCCAAATAAAATTAATCTAACTTTGTTTTGGCACGATATGGTATTTACTTTTGTGTCCCAGTCATGATGGTACCCGAAGGTCAACCAACGAAGATCCTTGTAAAACTTGGTGGTTGTTGGGTCACTTCCATCAATCTTTTTAAGGTCCAACGTTGGTTCTTCGGGAACTATGACGGCTGAGTCTGAAGGGTTCTTGTTCAGCTTGTGTAAGTTGTCGATGTTGGTTATATGTGGAGGTTGCGGGTATCGGCTAATGCATTCTGTCACCCAGTAACGTTGGCCTTCAGGAGTAAAAGGATTCTTCAGAAATATGGCTCCTGAAAACACAGTGATCACGTAATAAAACTTTTGTTTATGATGTCTCTATTAACTTCTTTCGAGTTTTGCATTTTGAAAAAATACACAAACCTAGTGGATTCAAAAACTCGTAGATTTCCCACGTCTCTACGTCTGTCAACCCTTTCAGAGGTTTACAAGTAAACTTAATTTGAGGTCGTTTTCTAACGTTTGGTCCTTCTGGATTGCGAGGGTCGAGAATTTCCTTGAATTGTGAAAAGCTCGATGTTTGTTTACAGTTCTTGTACTTTTTGAAAGCTTCTTTGAACAAATCAGCTGTTTCAATTGGTTCCCTTCCTGAGCACATTCTGAATGTTCCTCTGGAAGTCAAACTTCAGTATTTCCGTCAACCTGCTAAATTTTTTCTTTAAGTGATTGCACAGACTTTACATGCATTACAATCTGTCCAGTAATTTGCAATGAACGAGAATTAAACCGGTAAACATGACGAAAAGTTGTGCTTGCATGTTCTTTTCCGCGCACAGCAAGGATATCTACGAGTCGTAGACTACGACTATCGTTTTTACTCTCAGAGCATGGTGTCTCACTGTTTCATCAGAATTCGGCGCAAGAGCAAAGGTCAGGTCAATTTTGGTCTCAGGCTACGCATAAAATGGTCAAATGAGCAATAAGCGGGTTTTTAATTTTAAGCCCGTGGGTTTTCGGTGTCGGGTCACTGGTTTTTGTGAGATTGAGAACGCAATGTTATCTAACGGCAACTACATTTGAATTTTTTTCAATGTGAAGAGATCTTTGAAGGTGAACTTTGGGATGCTGATGAGGGGCCCTTGGGTACCTTCTTTGTCCTCGAAAAGTTTCAGCTTCGATCCAAATCTGTAGGCCCAGTAATGGCCGTTTCAAGTTTGAAGTTGCGAAATTTAACATGGGGAAGATAGGAAAGTGTACCTTGCAAGTCCTGCT